>PVIA01012875.1:0-35319 GCA_004024845.1 Tonatia bakeri
CTCCAAGGAAGACATACAGAAGATCCAAAATCACATGAAACGATGTTCAATATCACTAGCTATCAGAGAGATGCAGATTAAAACCACAATGAGGTACCACTTCACACCAGTCAGAATGGCCATCATAAGCAAAACAACAGACAACAAGTGTTGGAGAGGTTGTGGAGAAAAGGGGACACTAGTGCACTGTTGGTGGAACCGCAGACTGGTACAACCACTATGGAAAACAGTATGGAACTTCCTCAGAAAACTAAAAATGGATCTGCCTTTCGACCCAGCAACTCCACTGCTGGGGCTATATCCTAAGAATCCCAAAACACCAATCCAAAAGAACCTTTGCACCCCCATGTTCATAGCAGCACAATTTACAGTAGCTAAGTGCTGGAAGCAACCTAGATGCCCATCAGTAAATTGATGGATCAAAAAACTATGGTACATTTACACAATGGAATTCTATGCAGCAGAAAGAAAGAACTCCTACCCTTTGCAACATCATGGATGCAACTGGAAAGCATTGTTAAGCGAAATAAGCCAGGCAGTGAAAGATAAATACCATATGATCTCACCTTTAATAGGAACCTAAACAACAAAACAATGAAACAAGCAAAATATAGTCAAAGACACTGCATTAGAGGACAGGCAGAAAGTGACCAGAGGAGAGAGAAGAGGGAATTTCAGGGGAAAAGGGGAAGGGTTTGCAGGAACAAAGTTAAAAGACACATGGATAAAAACTAGGGGGAGGGTGGTAATGGGAGGGAAGATGGGAGGGGTGGGTGGTTTTGATTGGGAGTAAAGGGTAGAAAAGTGTACTTGAACAATCATTATAATAAAATTAAAAAAAAAGAATAAAAAGAGAAGGAAGATCGCGGCAGGGTAGGAGGGAGCAGATTCCACTTCCCCCTACACATGGGAGAAAAACCTAGCTGATCTACGGAGGAAAAGAGCAAACAGCCAACAGTACCCCAGGATATATGAATATAAGAGACTAAAAATTGTAGCGGACACTGGAAAACCAGACGGTAAGGAGAATGCTTCAGGACAATAAGGTCCCAGGGACCAGCTCAGGAACCAGGGCAGCTATAGCCCCAGGCCTGACACCCACCCCTGAGTCTGCCGCAGAGTCATTGGGAGAGAGCCATGTCAACTGCTCCCTCCATCCCTGGCCAATCAAGGTTTAAACAGCACTGAGAGAGACCTGGTTGCTTGAAGTGGCAGAGAGTGGAAAAAGGACAAATTGGCACACACAGGGACTGTGATCACCGGCAAAGTCTGTGGAGACCGGCTTGGGAGAGTTGAGAGTCGCGCAGTGATGGGCAGTGACGCCCAACAGTCACTGGTCTGGCTGGAGAAAGCGTCAGGCTTCAGCAGGAGGAATTTCTCAAAAAGAAAAACTGTTTGGTGAATAGGCCAGCAACAGCTGCTAGGCCTCCTCCCCACCCAGCTGGGCAGCAATCCTGAGATGGCATGGAAGTTTGCGCAGAAGGACCTGCCCACCCCCACACCATTTGGAAGGGTGTGTGTGAGCCCACGGGACCGAGGCAGTCGGGCCGAGCAAGCGCGCTTAGCACCTCTGTCCACATCAGTAACCCCAGGAGAAAGAGCGCTCTCAGGAAGACCTGAATCCCACCACACCCAAGGCGCCAGGGAGAGGTGTCAGGCTAGCTTTGGGGAGAGTGGGCACAAGACTAGCTGAGTGCAGATCCAGAAGGGAGAAAAGCCATACCAATTGCCCCTCAGACTGCTAAAGCCAGCAAGACCAGAAAAACCGGTTTCACCAATTTGAAACCAACAAGGATTTTTTTATGTAATCTTTTATTTTTTTATTTTTTATTATTGTTTTATCTTTCGATACCTTTTTCCTCTCTTTCCTCCTCTCTTGTTTTATTCCTCCTTCCTTTCTTTCCAATTTTATGTCTTCTTCCTACCTTCTTCTGCCTTTTTTTTTAAATACCCACAAGTGAAACTAAAACAATCTGGAACTGTGAAAAGAGTTGGACCCAAAGAAGGGGCATCCCAACAGTTGAGACAGTGAGACAAAATTCACTTTGCTATTATAGAAAACCTGCAAGTTATTGCATATTTGTATTATTATTTTTTTCATTATTCTTACATCTTTTATTTTAATAGTATTTTTGTATCCCTCTTCTTTTCGAGTAGTCTTCTTTGCTTGGCTGGTTATACTGTGTCATTTGACAGGTTTCCCTTGTCCTCTCTTTCATAGTGTATCGCTAATTTACTGTCCTTCACTTCACTTGTGTTCCTATAGCACACTACTCAAGGTCCTATACTCCCTATTCTTGTTATCCAGATCACATACATTCTGTCATATGATTGTTGCTCTAATATCACTGTAAATAAAAGCTGTTCCATACAATTGTAAATATCTCACAAAACTGCTCCCAGATCTTAGCCCACTTCTTAGTCTCCTGAACTCTATTACTGTAGTGGTTAACTCTATTCTCTCACACACAACACCTATTTACTATCCTTTACTCTCACCTTACCTCAGAATCTGATGTCCCACAGCCTCACTGCTTTCTAGATCCAACTCTCAATCCTTCCTTCAGCAACAAGAGTCTTATTTTCTTTCCATCTTTTCTAAAAGTGGCTAGTCGGGTGGAAGATCACGGTTAACACTATACATAGCCAAAGTATTTCCTACCTTTTCTCCACCGGCTGCTACTATAAATATCATAGAATACTCTCTTCCTGTTTTAAACCATTTTGCCTCCCCTCTCCAACTGATCACAAAAAAGACTAGGTGGAAGCGGTGAACACCACAATACCCACTGGAAGAGGAAACCCAACAACATAGTAACCACCAACAGATAACAACAGAAGAAGGTGACGGAGGGAGTGGAAACCACACAAACCTCAATCCAGGACCTATCTGGAAATACAACTAAATAGTGGAGAAACTACCCAGTACAAACAACTAAACAAGAGCAAGAGAGAATCCTCAAAACCTTGTACACACAGAAGAACTACCTTCAACACTACCTGCCTTCACCACCTCATCAAAATACAGATGTGGTGGACAGAGTTACCCTCAGTTAAGGAGCTGGTGGGAAGGACTCCACAAAAAAAAGACCCAACAACAATCAAAACCCAAAGACAAACACAGAGTGAACTTAAATGACAGCCCAAGACTAGTGAGCTCGGGAGATCAAGGAGACTGCACCACCGAATTTCACAGGTATTCTACCACAGAAGTTCACAACATAAACCCAGGGAGCCAGAACAAATCAATTTAAAAAGCTGAAGCTAACAAGAGGATTCCCACAAACAATGAGAACACAAAGAAAAAATCCCCAAATGAAAGGAAAGGAGGAAGCCTCAGAAAGAATGCTGAATGAAATAGAGGCAACTCAACTATCAGATATTGAGTTCAAAGCAATGGTTATCAGGAACCTCAATGAGCTCACAATGAGCTACCAGAAACTACAGGGAAGCTACAGGGAACTCACTACAAACTATATCAACATGAAAAAGGAAATAGAAACTATCAACAAGAACCAAGAGGAAATGAAGAATACAATTTCTGAACTGAAGAACACAGTAGAAGGAATGAAAAGCAGGATTGATGAAGCAGAAGATCGGATCAGCAAGCTAGAGGACAAAGTAGAAAAAAACACCCACAAAGAGCAAGAAAAGGAAGAGAGACTCAGAAAGAATGAAGAGGGATTAAGAGAAATGCAAGGCAATATGAAACATAATAATATACATATAATAGGGATACCAGAAGAAGAAGAAGAGCAAGGGATAGAAAACCTATTTGGAAAAGTAATGATGGAAAACTTCCCTAATTTGATGAGAGAAAAAGTCACACAAATTCAGAAAACACAGAGAGTCCCAATCAAGAGGAAACCAAAGAGGCCCACCTCAAGACACATCATAATTAAAATGGCAACATACCAAGATAAAGAGAGAATCTTAAGGGCAGCAATGGAGAAAAAGGAAGTAACATACAAGGGAGCCCAAATAAGGTTGGCACTGACTTGTCAATGGAAATGTTCCAAGCCAGAAGAGAATGGAAAGAAATATTCCAAGTAATAAGAACCAGAGGTCTGCAACCAAGAATACTTTACCCAGCAAGGCTCTCAATCAAGACAGAAGGACAAATAAGGAGCTTCCCAGACAAAAGAAGTCTAAAAGAATACACCTCCACGAAACCAGCTCTGCAAGAGACGCTAAAGGGATTGACCTAAAGAAAGGAAGAAAAAGAGAGAGACAGGAACGCACGTGTGAAAATGGCAATGAATAAGTGCCTATCAATATTAACCTTAAATGTAAATGGATTAAATGCTCCAATCAAAGACATAGAATAGCTGAATGGATAAGAAAACATGACCCACACACATGCTGCCTACAAGAGACCCACCTCAGGATAAAATACCTACACAGGCTGAAAGTGAACGGCTGGAAACAAATTTCCCAAGCAAACGGACAGGAAAATAAAAGCCAGCATAGCAATACTCGAATGAGACAAAATGGACTTCCCCAAAAAGAGCCATAAAGAGAGACTCAGAAGGTCACTTCATAATACTCAAGGGAAGAATCCACCAAGAAGACATAAACATTGTAAATATATATGCACCCAACATAGGTGCATCCAAATACATAAAGAAAATCTTAGAGGACATCAAGGAAGATATTGACAGCAACAAAAGTATACTAGGGGATTTTAACACCCCACTGTCAAAAAGGGACAGATCTGCCAAACAAAGTATCAACAAAGATATTGCGGCATTGAATAATGCCCTAGATGAAATGGACTTAACTGATATATATAGAGCCCTTCATCCCAAAGAAGCTCAATACACATTCTTTTCAAACACACATGGAACATTTTCAAAGATAGACCACATGATAGGACACAAAACAAGACTGAACAAATTCAAGAAAATGGAAATCGTATCAAGCATTTTCTCCAATCACAAAGGACTGAAACTAGAAACCAACCCCAAGGAAAAGAACCCAAAACACTCAAAATCATGGAGATTGAACAGCATGCTATTAAACAATGAATGGGTCAAGAATGAAATTAGGGAGGAAATCAAAAGGTTTCCGGAAACAAATGAAAATGAACTCACAACAACCCAAAACTTATAGGACACAGCAAAGGCAGTCCTGAGAGGGAAGTTCATAGTGATACAGGCCTACTTAAAAAAAGAGAAACATTTCAATCAAACAACCCAACCCTACGCCTACAAGAACTTGAGGAACAACAACAGAGACAGCCCAGAGCGAGTAGAAGAAAGGAAATAACCAAGATCAGAGCAGAATTAAATGACATAGAGACTAAAAGCACAATTCTAAGGATCAATGAATCCACGAGGTGTTTTTTTTTTCAAAAGATAAACAAAATTAACAAGCCTTTATGCAGTCTGATCAGGAAAAAAGGAGAGAGGACCCAAATAAACACAATTAGAAGTGAAAGAGGAGAGATGACAACTGGTACCACAGAAGTACAACAGATTGTAAGAAATTACTATGAAGAACTCTATGCCAAGAAATTTGAAAACGTAGGTGAAATGGACAAATTTCTAGAAAAATATAATCTTCCAATACCCAATGAAGAAGAAGCAGAAAGCCTGGACAGACCCATAACAGCAGATGAAATTGAAGCAGTAATTAAAAAACTCCCAACACACAAAAACCGTGGATGCAACAGTTTCACAGGAGAATTCTACAAAGCATTTAAAGAAGAGCTAACTCCTATCCTCCACAGATTATTCCAAAAAATGCAAAATGATTGAAGACTCCCAAACTCTTTTTATGAGGCCAGTACCACCCTAATCTCAAAACCAGGTAAAGATACAACAAAGAAAGAAAACTTCAGGCCAATATCGCTGCTGAACATAGACACTAAAAGTCTCAATAAAATATTCGCAAACCACATCCAACAATACATTAAAGAGATCACACACCATGACCAAGTGGGATTCATCCCAGGGATGCAAGAATGGTTCAGTATTCACAAATCAGTAAATATAATACATCACATAAACAAAAGCAAAGACAAAAATCACATGACCATATCAATAGATGCAGAAAAAGCATTTGATAAGGTACAGCACCCATTTATGACAAAAACACTCAGCAAAGTGGAAATAGAGGGAGCATTCCTCAACATAATACAGGTGATATACGAGAGACCTACAGGCAACACCATACTCATTGGGCAATAAATAAAATGTTTTCCACTTAGATCAGGAACAAAACAAGGTTTTCCACTTTCACCACTTCTATTCAATATAGTATTGGAAGTTTTAGCCACAGCGATCAGACAAGAAAAGGAAATAAAAAGCATCCAAATACGAAAGGAGCAAAGAAAACTGTCACTGTTTACAGATGACATGATAGTGTACATAGAAAATCCTACAGACTCCACCAAAAAAATGCTAAACTTAATAAATGAATTTGGCAAAACAGTGGAATACAAAGTCAATATCCAGAAGTCAAAGGCATTTTTGTATATCAACAATGAAACAGCAGAAGCAGAAATCAAGAAAAAAATCCCATTCAATATAGCCAAAAAAAAAAAAATAATAAAGCCTAGGAATAAATTTCACCAAGGAGGTAAAAGACCTGTATGGAGAAAACTACACAACATTGAAAAAAGAAATCAAGGAAGACACAAACAAATGGAAACATATGCCGTGTTCACGGATCAGAAGAATTTACATCATTGAAATGTCCATACTACCCACAGCAATTTACAGATTCAATGCAATACCTATTGAAGTACCAATGGCATATTTCAGACATAGAACAAACACTTAAAAAATTGATATGGAACCATAAATGACCCTGAATAGCTGCTGCAATTCTGAGAAAGAAGAGTAAAGTAGGAGGGATCACAATACCTGATACCAAACTGTATCACGAGGCCACTATAAACAGCCTGGTATTGGCATAAGAACAGGCATATGGACCAATGGAACAGAACAGAGAGCCCAGAAATAAACCCAAGTCTCTACAGTCAATTAGTATTTGACAAAGGGGGCAGCAACATAATATGGAGTAAAAATAGCCTCTTCAGCAAATGGTGTTGGGAGAACTGGACAGCTATGTGCAAAAAAATGAAACTCGAGCACCAACTTATACCATACACAAAAATAAATTCAAGGTGGATAAATGCCTTAAATATAAGCCATGACACTGTCATAGTCCTAGAGGAGAACATAGGCAGGAAAATCTCAGATAATTCACACAGAAACATTTTTACTGACATGTCCCCTAGAGCAAGGGACATAAAGGAAAAAATAAACAAATGGGATCTCATCAAAATAAAAGGCTTCTGCATGGCTAAAGAAAATGGTGTTAAAATAGAAAGAGAACCAACTGTATGGGAAAACATACTTGCGAATGATACCTCAGACAAGGGTTTGATCTCCAAAATATAAAAATAACTTACAAGACTCCACTCTCAGAAGACAAACAACCCAATTAAAAAATGGACAAAGGACTTGAACAGACACTTCTCCAAACAGGTCATATAGAGTATCCAGAGACACATGAAAAAATGCTCAATATTGCTAGCTATCAGAGAGATGCAGATTAAAACCACAATGAAATACCACTTCACACCTGTCAGAATGGCCATCATAAGCAAAACAACAAACAACAAGTGTTGGAGAGGTTGTGGAGAAAAGGGGACCCTAGTGCACTGTTGGTGGGACTGCAGACCGGTACAACCACTATGGAAAATAGTATGTAATTTTCTCAGAAAATTAAAAATGGATCTGCCTTTTGACTCAGCAATTCCACTACTAGGATTATATCCTAAGAACACTGAAACACCAATCCAAAAGAACCTTTGCACCCCAATGTTCATAGCAGCACAATTTACAATAGCTAAGTGCTGGAAGCAACCTAGATGCCCATCAGTAAATGAATGGATCAAAGAACTATGGTACATTTACTCAATGGAATTCTATGCAGCAGAAAGAAAAAAGGACCTCCTACCCTTTGGAACAGCATGGATGGAACTGGAAAGCATTACGTTGAGTGAAATAAGCCAGGCAGTAAAAGACAAATACCATATGATCTCACCTTCAACAGGAACCTAAACAACAAAACAAACATACAAGCAAAAGATAACCAAAGACACTAAAATAGAGAACAGGAACAGGTTGACAATGACCAGAGCGGAGATGGGAGGGAATTTCAGGGGAAAAGGGGAAGGGTTTACAGGAACAAGTATATAGGACACATGGACAAAAACTGAGGGGGTTGGAAATGGGAGGGAGGTGCGGAGCACTGGGGGGTTGGGCTGGGCTGGGAGTAAAAGACAGAAAACTGTACTTGAACAATTAAAATTTAAAAAAAATTAAAAAGAATTTTAAAAAATTCCCAATAGGGTTATTCATGACGTATATTGTCTTTCTGCAGATGGTATCTGAGACATTCATAATTCTACAAACATAATTCAACATCTAATCATGAGAAACTCTCAGCACCCTAGAAATAATCAAGGGAACCTATGAAAAACCTATAGCTAACGTCATACTTAATGGTGAGAGATGGAATACTTTCCCCTAAGTGTTGGAACAACGTAATGAAGGTGCTCTTATTGCTTGCATTCAATATCTTTTAGGGACCAGAAAAAGCCATAACATATTGGAAGGAAGAAGTAAAAGTGTATTTGCAGATAGTATGATCATGTATGTAAAAAAAAAGCCTAAGAACATTATAGAAAACTATAGAATGAATAAATATAGTAAGGTTGCATGATACCCAAGTCAACACAAAAACTAACTGTATTTGTATTGTTAGTAATGAACAAATGGGCACTTAAGTATGGAATATCATTTGTATAACATACAAATGAAATATTGAGGGATATATTTAACAAAATGTACATAAGATCCATAGCTGAAAACTATCAAACACAGATGAGAGAAATTAAAGAAGACCTAAATACATGGAAATAATATATTATGCTGAAGGATCAGAAAACTCAATTTTGTTATGATGTCAATATTATATGTAGATTCAATACAATACCTATCAAATCCAAATGGGCTTTGTAGTAGAAATTGACAAGATGATTCTGAAATATATATATAGACAAGCAAAGAACCAAGAATAACCAAAATAATATTGAAAGAAAAACAAAAGAATAACATTGGGGTACTTTCACTACCCAATTTCCAGACCCACTATATACAATGCCTCCATAATCAAGATACTGTGGTACTGGCATAAGGATATTTATACACATCAATGGAACACAATAGAGCCCAAAATCAGGCCCATCTTTCTGAGGTCCTAGCAATGGCCAATTGATTTAAAACAAGAGTACCAAGGTAATTCAATGGGAAAAGAAGAGTCTTTTCCACAAATGATGCTGGAACTTGATCCTTACTTTATTATCCAATACACAAAAATAACTTGAAATGAAGCATAGAAGTGTTAATTAGTTTTACCGTGCTGCACCGCAAACTCAGTAGCTAAACAGAAGACATTATCTCACAGTTCCCATGGTTCATGGGTCAAGAGTCTCAGCATGGTTTAGCTGGATCTTCTGCTCAAGGTCTCATAACACTGTAAACTCAAGGGAAGGAGATTACACAGGGTGCAAGTACTAGGAGGTGAAAATCAGGGGGTAGGGGAAGGCCACCCTAGGGTCTGTCTGCCACAATGGAGCTAAACATAACAGCTAAAACTGTAAAAGTCCTACAGGGAGACAAAGGAGAAAATCTTTGGGAACTGAGGTTAGGCAAAGACTTCTGAGAGCACAAAAAGCATAAGCCATAAATGGAGCAAAAAATGATAACCTGGATTATCACAGTGAAAAACCTTTGCTCTTTCCATGGCACAGTTAAGAAAATAAAAGGATAAATCACAGTTTGGGAGAAAGTACTTGAAAATCACATATCTGATATGTGAGGTCTTACATCCAATAATAAGACAGACAATCCAATTAGAAACAGGCAAAAAATTTAAGCAGACAATTTACCAAAGATATACGAATGGCCAATATGCACATGAAGACATACTCACCATCACTAGTTATTAGGAATAAGCACATTGAAACCACAATATGCTACCATTACACAACCACTGGAATGGCTGCAATTTAACAAGACAGATAATAACAAGTAACAGTGAGGACATGGCCCATGCAGAACTCTAATACTTTACTTTGCCAGTGGGAATGCAAAATGGCACAGCCACTTTGGAAAATAGTCTGACAGTTTCTTGTAAAGTTAGATATACACTAAGTACATGGCTCAGCAATGCAACACTTAAGTATTTACACAAGACAAAAACACAAGTCCACATAAAGACCTGTAAAAAATGTTCATAGCACTCAATTCATAATGGCCAAAAAATGGAATCAACTCAATGTTCATCCACATGGACAAATTATGTTACAGCCCCACTTCAGAATACTACTCAGCAACAGCTGATACGTGAGACAATGTGGATGAACACAAAATGCATTCTGCTAAGAAAAAGAAGAAAACAAGATACTATATAAACCTGCCCTCAACACATTTCAAAGAACTATTCAGATCACATTCTTTGACCATAATGAAGTTAAATTAGAAATGAGGTTTTAGCCCTGGCTGGTGTGGCTCAGTGGCTGAGCTCCAGCCTGGGAATCAAAAGGTCACCAGATCCATCCCAGTCTAGGGCACATGCCTGGGTTGCTGGCCAGGTCCCCAGTAGGGGACATGCAAGAGGCAACCACACTTTGATGTTTCTCTCCCTATGTCCCTCCCTTCCCTTCTGTCTAAAAATAAATAAATATTTTAAAAAAGAAATCAGATCTTAAAATACCTAGAAAATGCATTTGTAAATGTAAAAACAGACTTCTAAGCAACTTACAGGTGAATGAAATAATCACAATGGAAATCAGAATATACTAGAAATAAATCAATAATAATAGTAGTATGTTTTGAAATATCCAAACAGCAGAATAAATCTAAAGACAGAAGGAGAAAATGAAGAGTGACTTCCCGGGTATATTTTAAATGAAAACAAAAAAACAACAACAAGAAGCTGAATAATGTATGTAGTATACTTTTTTGTGTAAGAAAAGGAGGAAATGCAAATGTGTGTGTGAGTGTGTACACACTTGATCAAATTTGCAAAAGAAGAAACAACGAAGAATAAACTAAAAACTGATGATATTGATTGGTGGGGTGAGGGGTGGTGGACAGCATGCCTGACAGGAGACAGGGGTGGAAGTAAAGGTTCTCAGAATATGCCTTGATATTAATTTGACTTAAAATCATGAAATTTTTACTCACTAAAAACTAATCAAAATAACTTGAGGATATAATTATGCACATTCATTTCTACATAGTGACAAACCACATACCACATAACCACAGCAGACAAACCCCTGGTAAAAGTAATTAAGAAAAAAGACAGAAGGCAAAAATAAATAATATTAAGATTTAAGAATGAAAAGACAGACATAACTACAGATATAGCAGATATTAACTGGTAGTTCAAAATCTTCCCACACCAGGCCCAGGTGGATCTAGGGGTATGTTCTTACCACAACATTAAAGTAACAGGTAACTCCAACCTTATAAAAACTTCTAAGAGATCAGGAAAAGGGAATCCCAGTACTCTCAACTCACTTTACCAGGCTAGCAAAATGATACTAAGCTAGACAAGGACAGCACAGAAACAGAAAATTAAAGCCAAATCTCACAAATACAGATGTAAAAATCCTGAAGAAAATACTACCAATCAAATACAGCAGTAAGAAACAACTGGGTTCAGATGCAGCAGTGCAAAGCTAATTAATGTTGCAACGTTGTATTAGAAAATCTCTTTTAATAACTCATGCATCAATAGATTTAAAGAGGGGAATGTATCTCCATAAAGGCAGAAAAGAAGGTTGAAAAATTCAACATCTATTTATGCCAAAAAAAATGAGCACCAGATGTGTGCTTACACAAAACCTAAGGTAAACATAATACTTTCTGGTAAGATATGGAAAATACTGCACCCTTTCAAATACAGATTGTGGGCCCCAAAAGAATCAGGAACTCCATACTGCCTGCCAGTGAAGCTGTCATTTGAGCCATGCCCTCAAGTGATTCTGATGAGCTAGCTGCTCAAAGCCAAAGTGCACATCAAAACAGCACAAACAGCACGAGGGCATCACCTGGGACCTTGCTGCAACTGAGAAGTGTTCTCCAACAGCGGAAGACCCACCAAGTCTGAATCTGCATTTCAACCTGAAGTCCAAATGATCAGCAGGGCTATCAGGTTGGGGATATGTGCGTTCCTATCGCAGTTACTCCCAAGGAGCACACCAGAATCACTGAAGCACTTTAAAATGCAGATAGACTCATAGATAGAGAACAGGATGACAGCTAAGTATGGTGCGGAGGGTAGGAGTTAGAGATTGAGCAAAAAGGAAAAAGGACTCACGAACAGGGCCAACAGTGTGGTGATTGTAGGGGGAGGCAGTATAAGGGGACTAAATGGTAATGGGGAAAATACAATAAAAAATAAAGTGAAATGCTGATATCTGATCTCCCCCAGATCAAAAAAATCTGAAGGTCTGTGAGTGGGGCCTGGTCAGCAAGTTGTTAAAGCTCTCTAGGCGATGCTAAAAAGCAGCCAGCATGGCAAACCACCAGGTTTTCCAGCCCAAGAAAACTTACATTGAGGGACTCCAGAGCCCAGCTCTGAAGAGCCAGAGAAGGAGTTCCTCAAGTTCTTTGAAGATGCCCTCAACAAAGGTGTTTGCATTTAACATGTATATCAATGCTGACTTCTTAAACCAGCTTACCAAACTGAAACAGAGAAAAGAACTCTCTGGTACTCAGTAGGGATGCTGTCAGAATTCAAATGAGATGTTATGTCATAGCACTGGGCAAAGGGCTTGACCCAGATTACACAGACCATTAAAGCAAGGTTATACTGAGGTGGCAGTGGCCTTGACAGTCAATCTGCTGACATCACCAGCAAATTTAGGTCAAAATGTATCTCTCCAAACAGGGCTGTCCAGCACTGGAGCCACTAGGCCATATAAATCACATGAAGTATGTGATGAACATATAAATTGTTCATGTAAATGAACACATGAAATATGGCTAATCCAAATTAGTCATAATTTGAGGGATGCAGTAAATATAAAGTACTCACCAGATTTCAACAACTTAGTCTAGAAAAAGGGGAAGACATTATGCTAATTCTTATACTGATTACATGTTGAAATAATATTGTGGATATACTGGGTTAAATCAAAATCTACTATAAAAATTGATTTCATCTAAGATTCTGCATTTCTCCCAAACTGCCCAGAGCTGAGAAACACCAGGGGTATCAGGATATTCTTTACCGACAAGGAAAAACTGTTTGGTTGAATAAAGTGATGAGAACCTCTGGGGGAATGATCACATCAATTCAGAGTTGATAATAGCAAAGAAAAGGAATGGCCAGCAGGATTACACTCAGCATCAACTTTCAAAATCAGTTATTATGTCTTGCAAGGAGGGCTACAAAGAGGTGAAGGGCCAGCTCCAATTGCCTTCTCTATGTGAGGGCGGTAGGGACTTGAACTTCCTCTCAGACCAGAATCACTGATGAGTGCAAGGCACATTTCTGGACTAGGAAGCTCAAAATGGAATCTAGACTGGGGTTTCTTATTTCTTGCCTGCCACATAACAAGGTCAAGGGCAGCACCATTCTGGGGTCTCACTGAAACCAAGTGCAAGTTTTCCTTCTCCATGTGACCCACAAATAGTACTGACATGTCATGGTTGGGGGTCACTGCTGTGTAGGGACATTTCTTATTTCAGTAAAACAGCTCAAGCCAATTACAGCCCTGTTGGAATGAGTCCTGACAGCACAGTCTCAGTTCTCCTCATTCCCCACCTAAATTGTCTTAGGGCTGTGAAGAATTTAAAGTTCAGACAAGGAAGGGCATTACAAGCACCACCACCTGATGCTACAAATCCCCTTCAGGGCCCACCTCTGCCTCCAGAGCTCCCACTAAAAGAGGCAAAAGCAGGACACCCTAATGTAACAGTCCCTTACATTCTAAGAGTCACTGGGAAACAGTGTTTCCTTCTCACAAAAATCTCAAGGATGTGATAGCAACATATATCAATGACCAAAAACTAAAGAAAGGGCCTCACTGTGTCGTCAAGGTCTACAGGCAAGGGAATCCAAGCTGGAGGAGTTACAAACAAGTTACTCTTCTTTTTACTTTCAGTTATTACCCTTCAACTTCCCTTAGCCCTTCTGTGGGGGTGGGGGAGGGGAAATGAACATAATTGCAAAGTACTCATGACAATAGTCCAAAAATCCAGAAGCTGGGAAGAAAAGGGTGGGAAAGCAATGTGTGAGACCTCCCCCAGCACCGGACTCAAAGAACTTTCTTATTCATTTACTAATTAACCATGTAAAGAAAGGCTAAGCATTGAGCTCTTTACTTCATCTTGCAGTCATGGAATATAATCCCTGGACAGACAGCAGAATTTGTTGAAATGAACATATCCAAACAATTGTAAACTGTCCTCCCTTGCCCAGTTCAAGTTAAAGCATGTTTAATAAATGTGTACTGCATGAAGAGGGCCATGTTAGGTTTCACTTATCCAGAATAATGTCTCCAACCTCAGCCATCTTTCTTATGAGCTTGGAAAATGAAAAAAATTAATACTGAAATTAATACACAAGTGTTCCATATGAAGACAAAAAGTTGAGGAACACAATACTAAACTAATATAATAAGTACATGAAATTTCTAAGAGCTACTTATGGAGTCATTTCAAGATGTTGAGAAATAAATTCAAGCCACAAAAAAAGAACACTTGGCACCTGTCCTGTACCAACAAGGAAGACAGTGTGGACCTGGAGAGCAAATGAGTCCCTAGATTTCTTCTTGTCCAAACCCAACAGGGTGAGCATCCAATCTAGTGTGGGTGGAGGAACTCAGTAGAGCGAGCCTCAAGCTGCACTAAGGAGCTAAGGTAAGGTATTGATTTGAAAAAGGAAAGTCTTCCTTTCTGAGACACTGCAGAAAAAGGCAGGGCAATGTTCCATTATGGAGAGATGGCCTTGTGATTGTTGGTTATACAGTACTATCATTTTAGGAATAAAGAAAATAGAAGGTCAGAAGGTATACCAATGGTCTCAGGTCCATTTGAGAGGCAATAAAACACCTGCATATCTGAATGCTGACAGGAGAGAGTGAGGCAAAGGCCATACCTACATCTATGTGGGAGATGATCCAAGAACAGGAAAGACAGGAAACACACTGCCCTCTAACATCAGTTCTCGAAATAGTGACGGCATATATAACAGATGACTGCAGTAACAATAATGCCACACTGTCTTCAAAGGGTGCTGTTGTTCATCTGATTCTCTGAAGAGCTCTGGGAGTTTGGCAAGGCATGTCTTCTTAGATCTATCTTACAAATGAAAGAGCCACAAGCAGTGAGGTAAAATGACTTGTCCCTTGTTATAGATTTAGGGTGCAGAACTCCCACTTGAACCTGACTTGTGGAATCCAAACTCAAGATTTCTCTATCACATCACACAGACACAAGGTTCTTTACCACTACTTGTTCTTCAGGTAGAAAGAGAAAGAAACTACTAGTACAGGATGCCAATTTTCTGAAGAAATGTTTGCCACATTCTTAAAAACAAAAAGATGAGACTGTCCTGGTGTGACCTGTGGAAAAATACATTGTAAACATTTAACATGAAAAACCATCCTCCAATACAGGATGACAGTTGAATCTCACATGACTAATTGCAACTGGGTCTCCTGGTACCCTACTGCTTTCAAAGCAGAGGAATTTGAAGGATTCCCTTGCTCTATTCTTATCTGTAATAACAAATAAAATATGGCATCTAATTATTTGAGTCTAAACAGTAAAGGTAACATGGCACTGCAAGAACTGTGAACACTGCTGCAACATCACCTGAAACTAAAAGCTTGACTTAATAATTTAGAGAAATGTCTAGAAAATCAGGCTTATTAGATTTCCAAACATTTATTAAAACGTGTCCAGAAACATTTCTTTTTCTTTAAAAGAAAAGAATGGAGTTCCATGTAGTTCAAGTCAAAAGAAGGGAGTTCCATGTAGTTCAACTTTTGTTTAGAGACCACTATGTGCAAGATGCTATTATAAACACTTAACACAGATTAACATACATTATCACTCAGTCCTGCCAACATCCCCTGAGGAAGGTACTATTATTATTTTCATTTTACAGATAAGGAAACTGAGGCACAGAGGTAACTCGCCTAAATTCACACAAGTAATATTAGAGCCAGGATTCAAATCTCGAGTCACCAACTTAGCCCATGTCCCCTCATCTGCCAGAAAGAAATAATGAACTGAGAAACTAGAAAATTAAAAAAAAAAAGCAGAACTTCAAAGAGGGCAGAAACAGGAAAGGGCAGTTATTAAAGAATAATGAAAATAACCTCTTATTCTCTTATAAAATTTTTTAAAAACTTTAGAAATAACAAGAAACTCTAGCCATTGAAATCCTTTGGCCACCAGTTCATAATGTCACCTACTAAACCTTGAAGAGGCTGTTTTTCTCCTTATTTTGGAGAACTCAATAAGAGCAAGAACCACATGTTCTTTCAGTGGTTTTTAAAGTAACTACATTTTGTTAATCCTCCTTTCATTTTGGAACAAAGAGTACTGGAGTATATTATGTAACTTAAATCATTTTTCAGAACCTGTACAAATAAAAACATTTGCTTTGAGGCCACTGAACATACAGAATATGAGAGAACTGAACAGATAAACTTTTATAGTAAGCTATAAGTAATGCCAGTTTATTGGCACTCTTGTTCTTAAGAAATAGAGTGCTTGTTCACTCTAGAGCTACAGGCACACCTTGTTTTGTTGTTTCACTTTAGCATGCCTCACAAATATGGGGGGATTTTTGTTTTGTTTTTCGGGGTTTGTTTTTTATTTTTTATTTTTCAAATTGAAGGCAAGATCCTCCACCAGCAAAAAGATGACTCATTTTACTGTGATACTTACTTCACTCTGGTGGTCTGAAACTGAACCTGCAATTTTTCCAAAGTATGCCTGTAATTTCAAAATGAACTTATGTCTTTACAAACCACACAACACGAAGGTTGACAAACATTTCAGATAGTAGGTTCCCAGTACAAACCAATGTGCAGGGAAGAGAACTCATTGTGTAAGGTAGCCTGAGGCCAGCAGACACCAGCATGAAATCAACAACCAACACTGACCTTAGCAGAGCCTTAGACTGAGGTAATTGCTGAGGCAGCAAAGGACTTGAAGACCACCTCTCCAGATGTTTGAAACCACTTACTGTTTGCATGTAAGGGGAAAGAAACGCAACTAAAAATGAGGCTGTGATGAACTTATCATCAAAAAGGCAATGGCTGGAGAAATGATGGACTCCACAGAATCTCTTTGATTCAGACAGATTTACTTTTTGATTTATTCGCTGTAATGGAGCAGCAGTTGATAGTCTAAAACTAGCAATTCCACATAATGTCCAAGTCACTCTCATTCATGCTAGCCTGTTTTATTGTCATCATAGAGTGCTAGAGCTCTATTTTTCTTCATATTGTACATCTCCACTAGAAAATATAGCTTTCTTTTATTGTCTGCTTCCCCACACATTAGCTAGGTAAGGCAGAGACCTCATCAGTGGTGCTGTATGCTACACACTGGGAGGACACCACGGGCTTTCTGGTTGAACGAAACAATTGACAATTTGATCAATATGTTGGAACTTTAAGGTAAGGAGATCAATCGTTTAATATCCATATTAGAATCTCAAAGCCCCAGTGAGTGTTCTCCACATTCTAGTGCCTCAGGAGGCTGCTATACCCTGGCAGCACCAATGGTTTGAATCTTTTCCATGGTGTGGAATCTCTTACGGGTAGGTTTGGTTTTGTGAAATAGCCAAAAGACATTCAGAGTCAAATCTAATGAATAAATGATCTTGCCCAAAATGTCTGTTGAATGAAAACAAAATGTGTCTATAAATTAACAAGCTTCATTGTGCTATTTTGCTGGTAAACTGGTTTTAAAGGAAATTCAAAACAGTTTGAACTATGGCAAAATCACTGGCTCAGTCTCAAGACTCTATGGTAGATACTTTACAAAGAATAAAAACTAAGCTGTGATTAAAAAAAAAAAAAAAAAAAAAACTACCCAGGCTAGACAGCCACCAAGTTATCCCCTGACCTGACTTATGATACTGCTTTGCCATTAGGTTGCCCGGCAACCTGTGTCACATTAGTTACCCTCTCTGGGCCTCAGTTTCCCCATCTAGTAAATAAATGAACTATATGAACTTCAAGGCCCCAGTCAATTCTAATATGCCATGATTCCATTCTTGCGAAGGTTTAGTATGTCTGTTCCAAAACCACTTAGAACCCACTTTGCCTCATACTTTATATTCGTACAAAAAGCTTAAGAGTATAATTTTTGCAGGAGAATCATTTTTTCTATGCTTAGGCAAAAACTAAAATTAGTTTTCACTTCCTGAGCGGAGCAAAAGACAGTAAAGGGAGGGAACCCAGCAAAGGGCGCGCTTGCACGCGCCTGTGCATACTTCAGCCTGCGTTATCAGGAAAACTAACCTTTCCCTTTCAGATCTTCGTTCAACTGTTGCAAAAACAAACAAGCCTTCTGTTGGTGACACAGAAACAAAGATTGGCCAAGAACACGGATCCAGTCTTCAAGGCCAATGACCGCCTGTGGCCGCTCTGCAGAACCCATGGGGGAAGAGTCGAGCACCCACCCCGCGCAGAAAGCCTTGTCGAGGACCAGCCAAGGCGTGTTGCTAGGGAGACAGGGCGGCCGCCCAGCTCACTTGCCGCCCAGGAACGGGATGTAAAGCCCAGGCTGCGGCCACAACACACGCTCCCCCCCACCCCGGCCCACCAGCCCCGTTCCCAACCGGACCTTCGCCCGTGGGCCTGGGACCTTGGACTAGGGGAACCTGGAAGCCGGAGACACTTGCCTACTGATCTCTGGCCTCAGACCTAGCAGGCGGGTACAGCCAAGGAGTTTGGGTGAACCCACTTACACTTCTGGTGCTGCGAGGCCCCGCGGAACGCGCAGGCCTGGGAAATCCCAACTTCTTCCTCCTTGTCCCCCAATGCTCCCACACCACGAGACCTCGCAACGCCCGGCTCCAAGACAAGTCGCAGCAACCACCGCTCACCCACCTTGGGATTCAGGCGCCACTGCTGTTGCCAGGCTGCTCGACTCCCGGGCCCCGCTCCGCCCCCTCCAGGGCCCTCCCCCTGTGGCCCTCCGGCCTCTGACCAACGCCCTCCATTCTCTTCCGCGCCCCGGTTGGTGGTGGTGCGTCACGTGACAGGAGCGGAAGTCAGCGGAGGGCTCCTGGGAGCCATCGGAGCCGCTCCCGGGGGCGGAGCTCTTCAACCAGGTGGCTGCTGGGAAGCCCTCTTTGAAAGGTCCGAAGCGATGGGTCCACCGGGAGTTGTAGTTTTAAATATGGTGTTAGGAATGGGCAGGGCCTAGATGCTAGGGGCCACCCTTTGGGTAGGTGCCACGCAAAGACTTCTGGGAAGCATAGTCCCAGGACTCTTCTATGTCTCCCTGTTTTTCTTCAAAAGGGGAAGCCCAGAGGGAAAACTTCCGTAGATAAAACTTGAGCGGATGTCTCTAAATTTAGCTATTACTAGTACATAAGGTTGGTTAAGTGAAGTGGAGATACTATAAGGAAAAAACTTTCACTGTTTCTAGTGAAGAATATGCAATTCACGAACCCAGCTCACAGCTGAGACGGTCCTCTCCTTTGCAAGCACTCTTTTGAGACTTAGTGAAAAGAAATATTTCAGGACAAAATTACTTCTACTTTCTGAGGTTTGGAGCAAGCAAACATTAATACAGTGAAAAGAAAGCAAAAGGAAAAACAAAAAAGACAACTTTCTGATGAGAATTCAGTATGTAATAATAATTTAAAAATACATACTCAGGCCCTGGCTGGTGTGACTCAGTGGTCTGAGTGCCCGCCAACAAAACAAGGGGTCACTGGTTAGATTCCCAATCAGGACACATGTCGGGGTTGAGCCGGGTCACCAATAGGGGGCATGTGAGAGGCAATCACACATTGATGCTTCTCTCCTCTTTCTCCCCTGCTGCCCCTCTCTCTAAAAATAAAATAAATACAATCTTTTTAAAAACATGGACACATTAAAGAATATGAAGAATATGTGCAATGTTCTTTGTGATGCATGACAAGTATATGTAAGCATTCAGGTAAATGATGGTCAATAACATTACTTTGACACGACCTTTTTCCTCATATTTTTTAGTACTCCAGCATCTAAAAGTATACATTTTACTTACCAGTGTATATGTGAGTGTGTCTGTCATGGGTTTATTTCTGGGCTCTCTATTCTGTTCCATTGATCTATAGGTATCTGTTCTTATGCCAGTACCAGACTGTTTTGATTACAGTGGCCTTGTCGATTAATACTCAACAAAAGGGGCAGAAGCAAAAATGGAGTAAAAATAGCCCTTCAACAAATGGTGTTGGGAGATCTGTATAGCTACATGCAAAAAAAAAAAAGAAATTCAGTCACCAACTTACACCATACACAAAAATTAAGTCAAGATGGATAAAAGGCTTAAATATAAGTCACAACACCATAAAAGTCCTAGAGGAGAACATAAACAGGAAAATCTGAGATATTCCACGCAGCAAAATTTTTAAAACGCCCCCTAAAGCAAGGGACATAAAAGAAAGAATAAACAAATGAGACTTCATCAAAATAAAAAGATTCTGCATGGCTAAAGAAAACATCAGCAAAGTGAAAAGGGAACCAATGGTATGGGAAAATATATTTGCAAATGATATCTCAGACAAGGGTTTGATCTCCAATGTGTATGAAGAACTCACATGACTCCACTCCAGGAAGATGAACAACCCAATTAAAAAGGGAGCAAAGGAAGTGGTTGGGGGGAAATGGAGACAACAATACTTGAACAACAATAAAAAATGTGAAAAAAAAAAAGATGGGGAAAGGACCTGAACAGACACTTCTCCAAGGAGGATATACAGAAGGCTCAGAGACATCTGAAAGGATGCTCAGCATTACTCGCTATCAGAGAGATGCAAATTAAAACCACAGTGAGGTACCACTTCACACCAATCAGAATGGCTGTCATAAATAAATTAACAAACAACACGTGCTGGCAAGGCTGTGGAGGAAAGGAAACTCTAGCACATTGTTGGTGGGAAGGCAGACTGGTGCAGCCACTGTGTAAATCTGTATGGAATTTCCTCAAAAAACTTAAAATGGAATTGCCTTTTAACCCAGCAATTCCACCGCTGGAATTAATACCCTAAGAATCTCGAAACCCCAATCCAAAAGAACGTATACACCCCAATGTTCACAGCAGCTCAATTCACAATAGCCAAGTGCTGGAAGCAACCTAAGTGCCCATCAGTAAGTGAGTGGTTCAAAAAACTGTGGTATATTTACACAATGGAATAGTACACAGCAGAAAGAAAGAAGGAGCTCCTACCCTTTGCGACAACGTGGATGGAACTGGAGACACAAGCCAGGTAGTAAAAGAAAAATATTATATGATCTCACCTATAAATGGAACCTAATCAACAAGACAAACAAGCAAGCAAAATGTAACCCAAGACATTGAAATAAAGAACAAACTGACAGTGACCATGTGGAAGGGGATAGGGGAATAATGGGGAAAGAAGGGGCAGGGTCGTCAAGGAACATGTGTAAAGGACCCATGGACAAAGCCAAAAGGGGGGTAGTATTGAAGGTGGGAGGTGGGGATGGGTGGGGGAGAAAAAATGGTGGCAGGAAAATGGAGACAACTGTACTTGAATAAAAATTTTTTAAAAAGAAAAAATTAAAACAAAAAAAAGCATATCATTATACATGCACATACACACATATTAACCCTGTTGAAGAGTCCAGACTTCTTAGATCAGTAACAAGCCCTTCATATTCCAATCCCACGTACTCTTCAATGGCTTCTGCCAGTGCATCTCTTCTCTCCCCTCACCCCAGGTTCTGGCCTAGGCACAGGGAGCTTCTTACCATTCTCTGGAAGCACCAAGTTCCTTCCTCCCTCCAGCACTTTACACTTATTCCTTTCCCCTGAATTGGTCAAATTCCTCAAAAGGCAACAGAATAGCACTTGCTCCTGGGCCAGATAGAATGAGAAACTCCCCCCTAGAGCTCTTCTTGTAGTACCAATGTCATCATTTTCTTACTTGTTTGCCCTGCCAACTCCCCTCCCTAGACAGGGAACTTCTCTAATCACATTCCTTTTTGTACTGGACTTGAAAGTGTGCTCAGAGAATGCTTATTAATTGCATGAATTTATGCCAGAGAGGCTCCCTGGTGTGCTCTTGAATAACTGGGTTCCCAAATATCTGAGTCTTGGAGCAAAAGGAGAGAGGAAAATGGGTGAATGGAGGGAGGGCAGCAGCTGTGTGGGAGTCTTTGCATAAAGTAGGCACCGTTGTTCGAGGATGAGGCTAAAGACCCTTGCTCCATGGGGGAAAGCAGGGACATTCCTCATCCCAAGGCTGTAGACACTGAGGAAGATTTCTCTAGCACCTCCAACCTGGGTCAAGCCCCAGCTCCAGAAGGAGACAACCCAAGCAGAAAGGACCAGTAGGAAAGACTACGCTCTGGACTGTGAAATGGAGATAGTGACTCCTGCTCTGCCTGCCTCAGAGTGTACGTGTAGAGATCAAGTACAGAAGAGAGATAAAAAGCACTTTGAAAACTGTAAAGGCTGAACACCACAGAAGAGTTTGCAACTTCCCTTGGCCAGGTGGCCATGTTCTTGACCAAGTCGTGTCCTCCGTCAGGCTGTGTGTTGGGGGTTTTTCAGCCTTCCCTGCATAAGACACAAACATATGCACATGTGCACAAACACCCCAAATGTAGGGGGACTGGGGAGAGTTGGTTGGCCTGCCAGCCAGGGGGTCCTGGACAATAGAGAGGAGGAGCAATAGATATGACATAAGGCTGCTTCTTTGACAACCTTTCTGGGTGGGACATCCTTCACCCATTCCCCCAGAGTCCTCCTTGCTTTTGCTAAGGCACAGGTGGGAGGCGACTTCTATGTTCTAGTGCTCCATCTGTTTCTCCCAAGTTGGGGAAAATGGAGCAGGTAGGACTAGGAGGGATCTATACCTTTGGCCTGGCCAGGTGTACCTCTTACTCCACCCCCAGCCTCCTGGGTGAGAAGCAGGCCTAAGAAAGGAAATGACCTGTTTCTTGCTTCTCTCCCTTAGCACACTTACCATGTGGGTACAGGTGCTGGTGCTTTTAGCTCTCAGTCCTCACACCTGCCAGGCTGGAGACTGCCACCACTTGGTTCTACCAGGTTCACTATATTGGGCCTGGGGTGGAGGTAGGCAGAGGACCATGAAGGGCCTCCTGACATAAAAAGGAGAAAGCTGAAAAAAGAGGTGGTCAGAAATAAAAACTTTAAATGTAGTTGGGGCACTGTGATCCAGCAGAAAGCACTTGGAATCAGGAAACCTGGATTCCAATTCCCGCATTTCTTTTGACAAACTGTTGGCCTTGGAAAAGTTACTTCACATCTCTGATCATTAGCTGCTTTCTCTGAAAAAGAAAAGAAAGAAAAGGAGTCAAATATCACCTCCCAGGGTTGCTGTGTCCTAGCAGAACAAGGACAGAGTGTGGTGTATAGTTTAAAGGTGGGAGAGATATCTTCACTTAAGTTTCCTGAGGCTGTCTACAATTGTCAATCTGTTTTGGTTTGGTTGGTGGGTTCGTTGTTTTATTTTTAGGGTGTATTAATATAGTTTATTTTTTATTTTATTTTTCAATTACAGAATACATTTAATATTGTTTATATTAGTTGCAGATTTACAGCATAATGGCTAGACAGTTAGATACACTACAAAGTGGTATCCCCAATATTTCAACTACCCACCTGGCACCATACATAGTTATTACAAAATTATTGACTATATTCCTTGTACTATACTCTACATCCCCAGAACTATTTCATGACTACAAGTTCATAGTTCCACTCCTTTCACCTTTTTCACCTGCCCTCCTCCCTTCTGACAACCATTAGTCTGTTCTCTGTCTCTATGAGTGTGTTTCTATTTTATTATTTTTAATGTTTTATTTTTAATTACAGATTACAGTTAACATTATTTTTTATTAGTTTCATGTGTACAGCCAAGTTTTTAGATAAGCATATACTTTATGAAGTGTTCCACCAGGTATTTCTAGTACCCACCTGGCACCATACACAGTTATTACTATATAATTGACTGTATTTCCTCTGCTGTACTTTATATCCCCAAGACTATTTTGTAACTAACAACCTACACTTCTCAATCCCTTCACCTTTTTCAACCAGCCCCCCAACCCCCTCCCATCTGACAATCAAGACTCTGTTCTCTGTATCTAGGAGTTTGTTCCTCTTTTGTTTATTTTATTCTTTAGATTCCACATACAAGTGAAATCATATGGTATTTGTCTTTCTGTATCTGACTTATTTCATTTAGCATAAAACTCTCTAGGTCCATCCATGCTGTTGTAAATGGTAAGATTTCATTCTTTTTTATGACCAAGTAATATTCCATCACATATATATGCACCACTACTTTTTTATACGTTCAACCATTGATGGACACTTGGGTTGCATCCTATCTTGTCTATTGTAAATAATGCTGCAATGTACATAGGAGTGCATACATTCTTTCAGATTAGTATTTTGGGTTTCTTTGAATATGTACCCAGAAGTGGAATTGCTAGATCATAAGTCAGTTTCCATTTTTAGTTTTCTGAGGAACCTCCATACTGTTTTCCACAGTGGCTGTGCCAATCTGCATTTCCACCAGCAGTGCACAAGGGTTCTCTTTTCTCCACACCCTCACCAATACTTATTTATTGATTTATTGATGATAACCATTCTGACAGGTGTGAGGTGATATTTCATTATGGTCTTAATTTGCATTTTTTGGATAATGTGATGTTGGGCATCTTTTAATATGTCTATTTGGTTAGGTACATCCAAACCAAAGAGGTTTGGCAAGCGTCTATTTAGAGTGTTTTCCCATTTTTTAAATTGGGTCATTTTTTTTTCCTGGTGTTGAGTTGTATGAGTTCTTTATACATTTTAGATATTAACCCTTTATGAAATGTATCACTGGAGAATATGTTCCCCCTTTCAGTCAGTTGTCTTTATGTTTTTGCAATGGTCTCTTTTGCTGTGCAAAACTGTAGTTTTATGTAGTCCCATTTGTTTGTTTTTCTTTTGCTTCCCTTGCCTGAGGATATAAATCAAAAAAGTTTGCTAAGAGAAATGTAAGAGAGTTTACTACCCACATTTTCTTCTATTAGTTTCATGGTTTCGAGTCTTA
Organism: Tonatia bakeri; assembly: GCA_004024845.1. NCBI lineage: Eukaryota > Metazoa > Chordata > Mammalia > Chiroptera > Phyllostomidae > Tonatia > Tonatia bakeri. Next base: position 25,372 of record PVIA01012875.1, read on the forward strand.
TATTTAAGTCTTTAATCCATTTTGAGTTTATTCTTGTATATGTTGTAAGAAGGCGGTCTAGTTTGTTTTGTTTTGTTTTTTTTTTTTTGCATGTACCTGTCCATGCAAACTGGTTTCAAAACACCATTTATTGAAGAGACTGTCTTAACCCCATTGTATATTCTTGCCTCCTTTGCCAAATATAAATTTACAATATAGGCATGGATTTATTTCTGGCCTCTCTATTCTGTTCCATTGATCTATATATGTGTTTCTATGCCAGTACTATGCTGTTTGATTATTGTAGCCTTGTAGTATAGTTTGATATCAGGTAGCATGATTCCTTCAAATTTGTTCTTTTTTTTTTTCTCAAATTGCTGTGGGTATTTGGGATCTTTTGTGGTTCTACATAAATTTTTAAATTATTTGTTCTAGTTCTCTAGAAAATATTACTGGTATTTTGATAGGAATTGTGTTCAATCTATAGATTTATTTGAGTACTATGGACATTGTAATAATGTTAAGTTTTTCTATCTATGAGCATGCTATATGCTTCCATTTATTGTATATTTTTTCACTCTTTAAATTGAATTTATTGGAGTCACATTAGTTAATAAAATTATATAGGTTTCAGATGCACAATTCTATAACACATCATCTGTATACTGTATTGTGTTCACCACCCCAAGTGAAGTCTCTTTCTATCACAATTTATCCTTCCTATAACCTCTTCTACCTCCCTCACCCCCTTACCCTCCCTACCCCCTTTCCCTCTGGTAATCACCATACTGTTGTCTGTGTCTGTGAGGGGTTTTTTTTTCTTTTTTTGCTTAATCCCTTCATCTTTTTCACCTGGCCCCCAAACCCCTCTCCCCTCTGACAGCTGTCAGTCTCTTTCCTATCTATAAGTCTGTTTCTATTTTGTTTGCTATTTTATTTTGTTCATTAGATTCCACATATGCATGAAATCATATGGTACTTGTCTTTCTTTGATTGGCTTATTTCACTTAGCATAATGTTCTCCAGGCCCATCCATGTGGTAAGATTTCCATCTTTTTTTTTAGGTTTTTTTTTTATACAACTTCTTTTTTAATTGTTTTTCAAGTACAGTTGTCTCCATTTTCCCCCTTCCACTCCCCTCCACCTCACCCATCCCCACCTCCCACCCTCGATCCTACCTCTTTTGACTTAGTCCATGTGTCCTTTATACATGTTTTTTGAGGACCCTTTTCCTATTTTCCCCATTATCCCTCTCCCCTCTCCTCTCTGGTTACTGTCAGTCTGTCCTTTATTTCAATGTCTCTGTTTATTTTTGCTTGCTCGTTTGTTTTGTTGATCAGTTTCCACTTATAGGTGAGATCATATGGTATTTGTCATTCACTGCCTGGCTTATTTCACTTAGCATAATGCTGTTCAGTTCCATCCATGCTGTTGTGAAGGGTAGGAGCTCCTTCTTTCTTTCTGCTATGTACTATTCCATTGTGTAATTGTACCATAGTTTTTTGGTCCATTCATTTACAGATGGTCATTTATACGACCACGTATCATTCCATTGTGTAAATGTATCACAGCATTTTTATCCACTTGAATTACCTCAGAAAATTCAGAATGAAACTGCCTTATTAGCCAGAAATTCCGCTTCTGGGAATATATCCAAAGAAAACTGAAGCACAATTTGAAAGAATATATGCATCCCTATGTTCATTGCTGCATTATTTACAATATAGCCAAGTTTTGGAAGCAGCCCCAGCTTCCATTTATTTGTATCTTCTTCAATTTCTTTCTTCATTGTCTTATAATTTTTTGAATATGGGCCTTTTACCTTCCTTGGTTAAATTTATTCCTAGGCATTTTTTGATGCAATTGTAAATGGGATTGTTTACTTAGTTTCCTTTTCCAATGGTTCATTCATTACTAGTGTATAAACATGCAACCAATTTCTGAATATTTATTTTGTATCCTGTTACTTTCTGAATTCATTTGTATGTCACAGTAGTTTTTTGATGGAATCTTTAGGGTTCTCTATATACAGTACCATGTCATCTGCAAATAATGAAAGTTTTACTTTTTTCTTTCCAGCTTGTATGCCTTTTATTTCTTTTCCTTGTCTGATTGCTGTGGCTCAAAATTCCAGTACTATGTTGAATAAGAATGGTGAAAGTGGATATCCCTGCCTTATTCCTGATCTTAAAGGAAACACTTTTACTTTTTCCCTGTGGAGTATAATATTAGCTGTAGGTTTGTCATATATGGCCTTTATTATGTTGAGTCATGTTTCCTCTATTTCCACTTTGCTGAGAGGTGTTCTTTTTTTTATCACAAATGGGTGCTGGATATTGTCAAATGCTTTTCTGCATTTATTGGTATGATCATATGATTTTTATTTTATTTTGTTTATATGGTATATCACATTAATTGATTTGCAGAGTTTGGTTGGTTGTTTTTAAGAGGCTCAGGACCTTGAAGGGGTGTTGTGAAGTTTGCCCTACACATAACAAGGGCATGTTACAAGGCAAGAGCTTGAGTGAGGCTAGGGTAAAAAAACCCTTCCAGGAAATGATGGTGGCCCTGACCCTCGGGGTGGGATGGGGGAGTGCTTACCTGGAAGGAAGAGTCTGGGTAGCTGAGTCTAGATCGACAGAGCATGACACTTATAGACTCCAGGGTCCAGAAGTTTCCCTCCCCTTCTCCAGGGAATTGCCAGTGGCCTGTGGGTACACAACATGGTGGGGCTCCAGAACATCAGGTGAAGCAACCTGGACTCTGTGTTCCCATGCAGACAAGTGTGCTTATCGATTTTTTCTGGTGATTCCCTTCCACTTTCTCATAGAATTCAGTAAATCAGTGTTGAGTTGGACCCTCCTTGGTGAGGCCCTACTGGTCAGCGAGATCTATTTTCCTAGGTGCTGGGTGGAATTTGAGCCAAGTAATGGGACATAAAAACACTCATGCACAGAGAGAAACCCAGTTTTGGGGGTTTGTTTGTTTGTTTGTTTTGTTTTTGTCCCAAGGCCCCTTGGACACAGGGGCCAGGCATGCAGGGGTTATTGTTATGACATCAACATATTTCCAAGAGCCAGTCCTGTTTGTCTTCTTCATTCATAGGTAAATAAAGACTGTTCAGGGATGGCTTTGAAGTTTATCCACAAGCAGCATGGTGGTAAAGTTGCCCTACACCCCAGTCAGATCACAAATTAAACCCAAATCACTCAGAAGAAAGGCCAACTCGCAATATACCCACCCTCTGCCCCCAATTATAAGTTTTGTTTTTTAAAAACCTCAGTTTCTCTCACTAAAACATTTTTGAAGAAGCCCCATGAGAAACTGTTTCATGATACATTCAAGTGTATTTCCTTAAAAATAGATTTTTTAAAAAAAGAGATTTATCTTTTTATTTGAAATGGGTGGCCTGATTCATGTTGATATGAAGAGTATACTACTTTTCAAACACTGAAAGATTTGGAGACCCAAGATTAAAATTAAAAGAGAATATCATGAGAAAGAAAGAAATGAAAGAGGAAAAACCTGAATCTCAGCAAATATTTGTGGAACCTGAGTGACATTTTGTTATTTAAGACTATTCAGTCAAAAAATAAAAATAAAAAACTTAGAAAAAAATTAACCAAGGAAGTAAAAGACTTCTACACTGAAAATGATAAAACCTGGTTGAAAAAGATTAAAGACACAAATAAATAAAGACATTCTGGGTTCATGAATTCAAAGGTTTAATACTATTGAGATATTAATACTACCTAAAGTGATCTACAGATTTGATGCCATTTCTATCAAAATTTCAGTGGCATTTTTTTCAGAAATAGAAAAATCCATCCTAAAACTCATATGAAACTTCAAGGGACCCAAATTAGCCCAAACAGTATTGAAAAAATAGAACAAAGTTGAAGGTCTTATACCTATTGATTTTAAAACATATTGCAAAGTTACAGTAATCAAAACAGTGTGGTACCACCATAAAGAGATACATATAGATCAAGGAATAGAATGCAAAGTCCAGAAATAAACCCTTACTTATAGGGTCAAATGATTTTTGACAAAGGTGCCAAGGCCATTCAATAGGGAAAGGACAATCTTTTCAACAAGTGGCTCTGGGAAAATTGGATAACCATATGCAAAGGAATGAAATTGGATCCTTATGTTATACCATATGTAAAAATTCAAAATGAACCCTAGACCTAAATGTACTAACTAAAATTATAAAACTCTTAGAATAAAACAGGGCAAAGTTTTCATGACATTGAATTTAGTAATGATTTCTTGGATATGGCATGAAAAACACAGGCAACAAAAGTAAAAATAGATCAATTAGACTATATTAAAATTAAAAACTTTTGCACATCAAGGATATAATGGAGTGGAAAGACAACCTATGGGATGGAAGAAGTATTTGCAAATCACATATCTAATGAAGTATTAATATCCAGAATATATTAAAAAGGTCCTATAACTCAACAACAAAAAAATCAAATAACCCAATTAAAAATTTGACAAAAAAAAACTTGAAACTGCTTTTTTGATTAATATCAAAGAAGATATACAAATGATCAATAAGCACATAAAAAAGATGCTCAACATATCAATCATTAGGGAAATGTAAACCAAAACCACAATAAGATACTATTTCAGGCTCATTAGGATGTCTACTATAAAAATTAAAAGGAAACAAACAAAAAAAGGAAACAAAAAAATCTAGAAAATAACCAGTGTTGGCAAGGGTGTGAAAAATTGAAACTCTTGTGCACTATTGTTGATGTAAAGTAGTGCAGCTACTATGGAAGACACTATGGTGGCTCCTCAAACAATTAAACATAGAATTACCATTTTTTCTGTGTATAATGCACACCAATGTTTTTGTGCACCTATACACAGGATCATTATGCCCATGGTATGTAATCATTATACCCATATACAAGGCATATCCTTATTTTTCCCTCTGAAAGTTGGGCAAAGAAGCGAGCATTATGCATGGCAAAATATGTTATTATATGATCCAGTAATTCCACTTCTGAATATATACCAAAAGAATTGAAGGCAGGGTTACAAAGAGATATTTTGGATACCCATGTTCACAACGACATTATTCTCAGTCGCAAAAAGGTGGAAGCAACTCAAGTGCCCATAAACTGATGAGTAAACAAGCAAAAAAAAAAAAGATCCATTCATGGCATGGAATATTATTCAAGCTTAAAAAGAAAAGAAATTCTGACACATGCTACAACATGGACAAACCTTGAGGACATTACACTTAGTGACATAATCCAGTCACAAAGGGCAAGTACTGTATGATTCCATTTATATGAGGTACCTAGAGTAGTCAAATTCCTAGAGACAGATAGTGGAATGGTGATACCAATGGCTCAGGGGAGGGGAATAAGGAGTTAGTGCTTAATAGGGACAGAGTTTCAGTTTTGCAAGGTGGAAAGAGTTCTGGAGATTGATTGCACAACAAGGTGAATGTACTTAACACTACTGAACTATACACTTAAAAATGGTTAAGATGGCCCTGGCTGGTGTAACTCAGTGGATTGAGTGCAGGCCTGTGAACCAAAGAGTCACTGGTTCCATTCCCAATCAGGGCACATACCTGGGTTCCCTGCCAGGTGCCCAGTAGGGGGGGTGTGTGAGAGGCAACCACACATTGATGTTTCTCTCCCTCTTTCTCCTTCCCTTTCCCTCTCTCTAAAAATAAATCAATAAGATCTTTTTTAACTGGTTAAGATGATAAATTTGATGTTATGTATATTTTATTGCAATTTAAAAAAAAGATTAATTAAGCCTCCACAATAGCCTGATCTCAGAGCACCAAGAACCCAGCCTCCTTGACGACATCCTCAGTGGCTCATCTAAGATGTGATTGCACCCTGCAAGGGGTCCTGTGTCCTGCTTCAGAAACAAAGTTTCCCACAGAAGGCCAGAATTAACCAAAAGTCCCAATCTCAAGTGGCTGGAAGACTGAGGGAAGCAAGGGCATGGGTCCTTTACAAAAGAAATACTACCACCTATTCTTAGTGTCGCTGCCCAAAACTCCTGAGAGTTGTGAAGGGGAATTCTTTTCCACAATGCTTCCCAACACTGGGGAGAAGGCTGGGGTGTGCTGGGGAGCAGGATAGAATAGAATTTGCCTTAGAACCCCGCTCCTAAGAATCACAGCCAACATGGGTGGGTAGCTGAGGGAATTCTTTGGAAAATGGCCAGAGAGAGTCTAAAGTAGGCCCTCCAGATTTCTAATTATAGCGTCTAGGAATCACCTAAAAGAGGTAATAGACTAATGGTAGGGCATGTGCAGTCCCAAAAAGAAGCCTGTTAACCTTAGTGGGCGCCTCCAGGAATAGCTGTTTATGAGCAGGATGGAGCCTCAGCCACCTCAGTTCTACTGCTGCTCCTGCTAGGCCCCTAGGGAGTGAATACGTGGTGTTTCTAGAGGCAGTGTTTCTAATGACAGCTATAGCTACCTGCTGTCCCTCACACCGTGGGATTTATGGGAAGAAGGCTGAAGTTCTAGGGAATGAGAGCGTTGGCAAATTCTCAGACTGCTAATAAAGCACCAGGCAAGCCCAGGTTTCAGTGCTGCGTATGGAAACTTGCTTAGGCTAAGCTCCCTTTCCCAAATCCTTGACCCTCATTTTCCTGGCCTATGGAAGATTTCATGTGCTCTTTCTTTTAACAGCTTTATTAAGATATAAGTTATATAGAATAAAATTCACCCATGTAAAGTATACAATTCAATGGTTTTTAGTGTATTCACAGAGCTGTAAAACTGCTGTCTAAATCCAGATCATTTCATCATCCCTTCAGAAAACCTACTTCTTCCTCCCAACTATCCCCTGTCAACCACCGATCTACTTTTTTCCTCTATATATTTGCATATTTTGAACATTTCACATAAACAAAATCATACAATATTTGGTCTTTTGTGTCTGACTTCTTTCACCTTGTATAATGTTTTCAAGGATAGTCCATCCATGTTGTAACATGTGTCAGTACTTTGTTCTTTTTTATGGTGGAATAATATCCCATTGTATGTATATATCTATCACATTTTGTTTATCCATTCATCCATCTGTGAAAATTTGGGGTCTTCTCACTATTTTGTTCTTACGAATAATGAATGCTAATATGTGCACTTGTGTACAATTTTTTACATGGACGTATGTTTTAATTTCTCTTAGATATATATGTAGGGTTGGAATTACTGGGCCCTATGATAACTCTATGCTTAACATTTGAAAGGACTGTCAGACTGTTTCCCAAAGTGACTGCACCATTTTACATTCCCACAAGCAATGTATCAGTGTTTCAATGTGTCCACATCTTCATCAACACCTATTATTGTCCATCTTTCTAAAAAAGATTTCATTTACTTACTTTTAGAGAGAGGGGAGGGGAGGGAGAAAGAAAGGGAGAGAAATATCTATGTGAGAGAGAAATATCGATCATTTGCCTGTTGCACGTGCCCCAATGGGAGACCAAACCCACAACCCAGGCATGTGCCCTGACTGGGAATCAAACCAGTGACCCTTCACTTTGTGGGATGACGCCCAACCAACTGAGCCACACAAGACAGGGCTGTCCATCTTTTTTTTTTTCATTTTATCTACCCCAGTAGGTGTGAAATGATACCTCAAAAGGATTTTGTTTGCATTTCCTGATGAGTAATGATGTTTACCATATTTTCACTTGCTCAGTGGCCATTTTCATATAATTTATGAAGAAATGTCTATTCAGATCTTTTTCCCATTAAAAAAAACTGAGCTCTTTGTATTTTTCTTGTTACTTGTAAGAATTCTTTATATATTCTGGATACAAATCCATTATCAGATACATGATTTGCAGAAGGTTTTCTCCCATTCTGTGGCTCATATTTTCACTTTCTATAGAGTTTCTGTAGAAACACAACTTTTTTTTATTTTGATGGTGTTTAATTTGTCTATTATTTTTCTTTTATCACTTGTGATTTCAGTTCTATATCTAAGAAACCATTATCACATCCAACATCATGAAGATTTACCACTGTTTTCTTCTAACCCATAGGTCTATTATCGACTTTGACTTAATTTTTGTGTATGATGTGAAGGAAGAGTCCAACTTCATATTTTCACATGTGGATATCCAGTGGCTTTAGCACCATTTGTTGAAAAGAATTCTTTGCCACCGAATGGTCTTTGTACCCCTGTTGAAAATAAATGACGATATGTGTATGTGTTTATTTCTGGACTTCCAATTTTATTCCATCAATCCATATGTCTATCCTAAATGCCAATATCACACTTCTCTCTTTCTCCTTTTTCTCCCAATTCATTGTGAAAACCACCTTGGGTGGCCCTTAATATATTTAGTGCTTTCAAGTTCCCCAAACCCTATTTATCTCTTTTATTATCTGGTTCACACAACAGCTTGAAAACAAATTAGTAAGGTGATCATCCCTCTTTTACAGATGAGGAAAGCAAGGCTCAGAGAGACTGGGTAGCTGAAGGTTACTGTGCTGGTAGATGGCAGAACTGGGACCAGAACACCAGTTTTCAACTATAAACTCAAGTCCCCTCCTGCATAGCACACCTTTCTTTAAAAAGCATGACTTTAAAGATATGCTATTTGACCCATTTAAGTAAAGACAGCTCCTAGGGCTCCTTCCCTTGCCCTAGCTAGTTCATAGAGGTGTTGTGAGACTCAGTGTGGCTCATATAATTGAAAACCTTTTAGAAACTCTCAAGGACTAAGTATACCTGAGTAGTTATTAGTCATGTGTTTCTACATCTCTCGCCTGAAATAATCTAGATCAGAGGTCAAAATGGGACATTTTCCACATCTTCCCCCACACGGCAGCTTTTGTTGGACAGCAGACTACTGTAACTATATCACTTTTCCTCTGTTCCAGTACAACAGGCACTCTGAAACCTATCACCACCCCAGTTGTGTTTATTATCCAGGAAGACCCTAATATCACATGGTATTCCCTTAGGGAGGGAAGTAAATACCATATCCTCTTTTGATGCCTAATCATTGTTTGGCCACTGAATTATGTTTTTAAATTAAACACTATCTCAATAAACAAGCATTGAGTATCTCTGATGTTCTAGACACAGTAGTGGGTACTAAAGGGGACAGAGATGATTAAGACACAACAAAGGCAGGCAAGAGATGATGGCTTTAAAAAAATGACAAGCACTTAAACAAATACCTATGACGTTTCTTCATTCAAATTGTGTGCCAGGACACAGATATGGTCCCCACCACCACTGGTTAGTAGTGAGTAATGGATTACTGTAATAGATATGAACTTCCCCAAATAGCTCATTACAACCAGGCTAACAGGCCATGAAGAAAGGGGAGCCCAGAGTGCTATGAGAGTATTGGCCAGAGCCCTGGGACAGTCAGGACATCAGGGGGTCATCTCTGAGAAGGGCACACTTGAACTGACATGATGAAGTGACAAGCGCTGTGGGCTGGAGATGTATAAACTGCTCTTTGAACATAGAGGATGAAGTCTTGGCTGAGGTGGGGTATGTTTCACAGAAGCACTGATACGTGAACTTTGACCAATGAGCAGAAGTTTACCAGGTAGAAAAGTAGAGGAGAACCCCTTGAAACAGGAGTTAGCACAGACAAATGATTGAGTGACCACAGAATATACTGTTCAGATGTTCAATATCACTAGCTATCAGAGAGATGCAGATTAAAACCACAATGAGGTTCCACTTCACACCAGTCAGAATGGCCATCATAAGCAAAACAACAGACAACACATGTTGGCGAGATTGTGGAGAAAAGGGGTCACTAGTGCACTGTTGGTGGGACTGCAGACTGGTACAACCACTGTGGAAAACAGTATGGAACTTCCTCAGAAAATTAAAAATGGATCTGCCTTTCGACCCAGCAATACCACTGCTAGGATTATATCCTAAGAATCCTAAAACACCAATCCAAAAGAACCTTTGCACCCCCATGTTCATAGCA
>PVIA01012876.1:0-35225 GCA_004024845.1 Tonatia bakeri
TGCTGTCCGTGTCTTAATCCCTTCACCTGTTTTCGCCCAGCCCCCCAACGCCCTCCCTCCTGGCAGCTCTCAGTCTGTTCTCTGTGTCTATGAGTCTGTTTCTGTTTTGTTTGGTATTTTGTTCATTAGATTTTACCTATACGTGAAATCATGTGGTATTTGTCTTTCTCTGACTGGCTTATTTCACTCAGCACCATAGTCTGCAGGTGCTCTGCTGCTGAGCTTGCTCACAGGTTCAAAGACCAAGCTCTGCTTTTTGTGCTCTGCAGGCAGACAAAGCTGGCGTTGAACCCCAGCTGCTGCCACGCTGGATGGCATCCTTCTCATGCCAGGCCAGCCCCACCCGCCAGGATGTCAGGCTGAGCCCAGAGGTCCTGCACGGATCCTCCAGGGAAGATACCTTTGAAGTTCACCTGCTAAAAACCCAAGGCCAAGGGCTCACAAAGGTGAACAAACTTTTCTCAAGCAGTGCGCTAGTTGCCTCAGAGCCCCAGAAGGGAGCTCAGTGGTCCTGATCCCAGAAACACAGAAACAGGGGTTCAGGGAGGCTGTGTGACTTTTCCAAAGACACTTGGTCCCTAAGATATGAATCTGGGTCCCTCTCTCTCTGAAGGCCAGGTGCTTGCCTTGGCTCACAGCTTCCTCAGATTATCCACCAACAGTCAGCAGACCTGTGGAGGGTGTTTATTAAATCACAGAAGTCCTCTGCCTGCTCAGGGAGAGGAATCTCTGCCAGCCAAGGGGGTGGAGGGGGTGTCTAATTCCAGCATTTGTGAGGGCAGGGAGGGGCTCAGCACAGAAGCTGGAGCCCAGAAGCGCTGCCCGCTGGGCAGCAAGGGGAATAGATTAGGATGTCCTGTGGTCTCGGTCCCAGGGAGATGAAACATCGCCAGCCCCAGGCCGGGGCTGGGGCCTGCAGCAGACTGGAACTCCTCCCTATGTGCCGGTGGGGTTAGTGATCTTCCCCAAGAAGAGCATGGTGGACATGATGTTCTCCATAACGACTACCAGGAAGGGTCTGTTCAGCTTGAAGACCAGCGGTCTCTCCATGGGCAGCGTCTCCATCCCAGAGCCCGCAGCACCCTCTGTACCCTTCTCGTCCATCTTCAGCTTGGCCTTGTGCACCGCCTGTGGGGATGCGGAGCGAGGTCAATGTGTTTGCCACACCCTCCAGGGACCGTGGGTGAGCTGGGGACACGAGGGGCTCAGAGAGGGGCAGCCTCCCCTGAAGCTGCCCCACACGGCAGTCACAGTGGGGGCCAGCCCAGCCAGGGCTTCCAGTCGTCTGTTACTCTTGAAGGACACTCAACCAGCAGATGCAGTGTGAAGGAAAAAGTGATGCAGGGTGGCATCAGCTATGGGGGTGGGGTGGGATTTGCTGCTCCCCTGGGAATTTCAGGAAAGCGTCAACCGTTGCGATGGCTGAAAGTGTCCATTGAGCTCCAGCTAGAGGCCAGGGAGGTGGGGGGCCTGCCCTAGGTCCCCAGCCCCCGCCACTCTCCATTCTCCTGCCTGGTAGATGGTCGGCGGATGGTTGAGAGGGAGCCAGATTCCAGGCTAGCTGTTGGGGATGACTTAAACCCCACATGCACCCCAATACCCTCAACATCCATGACTAATTGATCGACCCTGGGGAAACTGATGGGCTTCCGTGAAATGCGGACACATTTCATTCCAGTCTGCAAAATTCTAACCATTTTCTAGCAGGCCGGTGGCCGTGGTGCACAGCTGTCGGCACACTTAACTGAGGAAGGAGAGAAGCCTTGAACTCCATCCGTAAAGGCCTACGGGAAAGGGGTAGCAGCCATTAAATGTTTACAAGATATCTCTGGCAGGAAAGCTTAAAAATGAGAAAATTCTATTAACTCTTTTTCTTTCTTTTGCGAATTGGAAAATGAATCTGAATCAATGATGACCCTCAGCTCAGCTTGGCAACTTGGATCTCTGCCAAGTTGGCTGGACCTCCCCGCGCAGCCCCAGCCAGTGCCTGCTTCCCACCAGTCTTTGGCCATGCTGCCCCCTAGTGGAAGATCTTCTCCACACCCAATTCTGCTTGTCGAAATCTCTCCCCCTCAATTCCCTTTTAACCTAAAAGTAGGGTTGCCAGATAAATGCAGGACATTCAGTTAAATTTAATATTCAGATAAATGATATTTTAGTGTCAGTATATCCCATGCAATAATTGGACATGCTTATACTTAAAAAAAATCATGTATCTGAAATTTGAATTTAACAGGGTGCCCTGTATTCTGTCTGCTAAATCTGGGGGCCCTACCCTAATGCTTCTCTCTGCTTTCCCCTAAGAGGCAGGTGCTTATTCTTGCCAGAGACCACAGGCCCTTTGCTTGTTCATCTCTTAATCAGTAGACCCTTAGTCCTGATGGGCTTGTGATGCCTTTGAGTGAGGCCCTGGGTTATACTTAGACTCATTCTGGGCCAGACAAACGTCCTGGACCTTGGTCAATGGTTTGTTTCATGGAACTGATCTCCAAAACAGCACAGGAGTTCAGTTCTAATATTAAAGACTGAAAACACAAGGCTTGGGAAGGTTCATGATTTGCCCAGGGTCACGTGGCTGGTAGGGGCTGAGCTGAATTTAAACTTGGCCTGACTGGTGGGCAGAATCGCAGCTTGCTCAGCTGCCGTGACAGTGACTCTGGCCCGGGGCTGTGTGGAGGCTCCCTCTGTGGGGGTGGCATGGTGGGGGGGATGGGGCGGGGGGCAACTACCAGGCCAAGCAGGCTCACCTCGCCCACTTTCAGGCTTTGATTCGGAACAATCCTGGTGAGCTCACTGTGCTCCTCGAAGATTTTGGTGATGCCCATGTAGGAGAGAATCTTCTTGAGGTCGTAGGTGCCCAGGATGGAGAACCTGGGCATGGACACGTCCACGACCCTAGGAAGTGGGAAGAGACATAGGTGAACGGCAAGGGTCTACCTCTCTCCAGGGCAGGCTCCAGGATAGACAGCAAATGAGATGTTTGTCCTCCCAGCCCTAAAGGTCTCGGTCTTTCTCTTGGTTCACAGAATGAGGAGGGTTCCTTAACCTTCAAAACACCCGTGCTCGCTAAGCTGTCTGTGCTTCTTATCAAACCTGCTCCGAGCCTTCATCCACAGAAATGTCCTCAAGCCCCCACTGTCTCAGGGCCCCTTTCGCTGCAGCCACTGAGGTCTCCCCACTGCAGGTTCAGCCCTGAGCCAGTCGTGACCCCCCTGATGTGAGAGGCAGCAGGGCCACGAGATTTGAAGCCAGGCAGAGCTGTTGAAACCTGCTCTGCCTCTCCTGAGCTCTGTGACTTACAGCGAATGGTCTCTAAGCAACTTGTGTGAACATGATGGCGATAGCCATAGCACCACGGGGCAGTGGGGGCGCTGGTACAGGTGCACCAGCTGGAACCTGGCTGGGCCGGGCCACTCTGCCCAGGGTCTGTGGTCAGGTGTCCATGAGGCACCTGGGGGGCCCTGCATTGCTATCCTCCTGGCCCCAAACCCCATTTCTTCTTGCCTATCCAAGACCCCATTCCTGCCTATTTCTTTTCTGTCCTACACCCTCCATAAATGGTGTACTTGGCCATTCTCAGGATCAGAGCACCTACTATAATAACCCCTATCCTAAAACACAAAAGCAAAGGCATCTCCATTGGCCCAGAGTTGCTGGTTGGGCATCCAGCCCATATCTCTTCTTTCATTCAGAGCAGAAGTCCTATCTACCAGTGAGCCCCCCTCCCCCCTCACTGCCTCAGCCCTCTGCACCGACGGGGTGTCCCCTGCATCCTACCAAGGCAGCTCTTCCTGCAGTCGCTGCGGCCTGAGCTCGCTGGACACAACAGTGAGCACTCAGAGGCCAGCACCAAGACAGTTGGTCCGTTTTTCCATCTTGAAGCATTCCAAACCTAGTCCACGCCCTCCAGCTTTCTCCTTCCTTCACCAGCCACTCCCTCCTTCACCCTTCGTTCCTCCACCTTGTCCCCTGCCTCGTTGCTCTGATGCTCCAAGCCTCAGGCCACGGTTTTCTCATTCCTCTTTCCCTGGGGATCTCATTCAGTATCATAGCTTTAAACACCAGAGACCAGCTCAGTGACTCCCAACCTACCTTTCCGCTCATCCACCCACTCAGCAAGTATTTATTAGGTGCCTACTGTGTACCAGGGGCTGCTCTAGATGCTTCGATGCACCCGTGAATGGAACAGGCAAAAACCCGTGCCCCTGAGCTTATACTTCAGCAGGAAGACAGACACTAAACCCAAGAGGATGAAAACCATACGTGGCAGGGTCACAGGTGGCAGTCTGTGTGTAGGAAGGCCCCCTGTGATGCGCAGAAATGCAGATTGACTATGGGAGCCAGGAACGCTGAAGTAAAGGGACCTTTGTGAAAACTTGGACCAAGGCAAAGGAATTAGGCAAATTGGGGTGTGGTTTTTTTTTAATTTTCTTAGTGGAATGGGGAGCCACTGAACAGAGGAAAGGCAAGGACTTGCTTAGGGTTTAAAAAGATCATTTTTTCCACTCTGTTAAGAATACATGCTCAGTGGTGACGGGCAGGGACCAGAGTCGATGTCAGGAGACTGTTTGGAAGTCAGTGCCACAGTCAGATGCTGGGAGTCCTAGGGATACTGGGAAGTGACCGACTCAGACTCAGACTCATTGTCAGGTGGGGCTGTGAGGTCCCCCGACACACTGAGGGGCTGGCGAGAAGAGTGATCACAGGGGACCCAGCGTTTTTAACTCGAGTAACCAAAAGGGTGGCTTCACCATGAAGAAGACAGAAGCTCGAGGAGCTCCCGACAGGGAACCGGTCTGGACACGTTGGGACAAAGATCCTGGGTACGCAGACAGACGTGTGACCTTGGAGTCTGGGAGGGAGAACTGAGACTCGGGATAGAAGGGCGTGGCAGGTAACATGGACAGCACGGACTGCCCTGAGCCTGAGGCCCATGCAGGGGGGTGAATGCCCATGGAAAAGAGGCTTGAGCAGTGAACCCCCTGGCACTCCACGGAGACCCGGAGCAGGGGCTGGGGGGCAGCCAAGGGGGCTGGGAAAAGGTGTGAAGGGGGTGAAGAGACAGTGGGGACCTGGAAGCCAGGTGAAGGACACCTCTGATGTGGGGGGTGCCAACTGGGTCAAGTGCTGCTGATAGGCTGAGGAAGACAGGCCTGAAACCGACCTGTGGACTCAGCCCCACGGATACTCTCGGGGGACCCGGGGAATGAACAGCTCCATGGAGGTGAGCATGGGCGGCCATCTCGTGGGTGTGAGAGAGGCTGTGAGGGGAGAGCTGCGTACAGTGGATAGAGGCCAACCGCTCCAAGGTACTTACCTGCAGAGGAGAGCAGAGAAACAGAGCAGTGGCAGGGCAGTGGGGGCAGGGAAGATTGCTTTGTGTTGGGAGAAATGGCAGCATCCTCCTGTCTGATGGAAATGGCTCAGTAGAGAGCAAACCATTTGCTGATATCGAAGGGAAGGAGAGAGCTGCTGGGATGACATCCCTGAGCTGTGAGAGGAGGAGGTTCCAGTGCGTCAATGGGGAGAATGGCTTTAGCTCATGTCAAAAGGGGAAAATGGGAAACGTGGGGCCGACACTGCAACATGGCCACTGAAATAGATAGAGGCCTGATGTCGGGGAACCCCGGCCAAAAGTGGTCCCTCAGAACTTTGAACAGGAAAATGGACATTTCAAGGTCATCAGCAGTTCGTGCCTCCTACCCATGGAGCTTTGGATTTGCCTTTGGGGAAACTGAGCCTTTTCTGGGGGAACCCGCTGCGGCAGGTTTCTCACTGGGCAGACACAGCGCAGGAGTCTGTCTAAAGCGCAGGCTCCAGGCTGAAGCCGGCCACCCCTGACTTGAATTCCTAAGTGTGCTGAGCGTGTGTCTGCTGGCGTGTGTCTGCTGGCTCGCTCACGTCTCCTGGGGAAAGGGTGCGTGTTCTCTTCAGCTTGTCCTAGGCTTTCCGGTCGGGAGGGGACCCTGCCCTCTTCGGTGAAGGACCAGAGGAGTGGCCTGCACTTGACGACTCGTCCCCCAGACCACAGGAGCTCAGAGGGCAGGAAGGTGGGCCTGTCCTATTCAGACAAAACGTACTTTCCCCCTGGGACCACGGACAAGACTACTTCCCTGAGGGAGGGTATGGCGGTTCCCAGAGGGGGCGGACTTCCCTGCTCTCATTCAGGGCCACATGTGACTGGGGAGGAGGGCCTGCCTCAGTGGGAGGAGCTCTGCTCTCCAAGTCCTCCCAGAGGGAGGCCTGGCCTCAGGCATGGAGATGCTGGGAGAAGTCCTCGTGTGGTGGGGGAGGCTGACCGGGAGGCACTAGGGGGGCATATTCTGGGACAGACCCTAAGAGAGCCTGCACTTGGACTCCTTGAGAAGCTGCTTCTATGCCCGGTGTCCCTGGGCCTCTGTTATCCCCAAACCTCCAGTAAGGCTTGGGCTGCCTACAGGAAATCTCAGAGGGTCTTTCCCACACTTGGGCGGAGGAGCAAAGTGGGGAGTATGGACCCTCTCCCGAAACCAGAGAGATGGCGACAGTCCCCCAGAAATATCTGCATGTCGTTAGTGGCACCCTGATGACAACCTCAGCTCTGGGGGCTGCAGAGGGCCTCGGCCAGAGGACCATGAAGCACCAGGGCGGGCCCCAGGGCTGCAGCCCTGTGTGACATTGTCAGAGCTAACAGGGAGAAGGCGATGGGGTAAGACCTCGGTAAATCTGGGACAGAAAAAGCAGAGAGCAGGAGGAGGAGGAAGAAGAAGAAAAAAGCCACATGCCCCAGCACCCCAACCCTTACCTTCGAATCATTAAATGTTTCCACCTGTCAAGCGTGTCCATCCCCAAGGCCTCCTCCACCTGCCTCATTTTGCCTTCCTCCGGAAGGATGAAGAGGGCTGTGATGTTGTTGTTATAGTAGGGCATGGCCAGAACAATGCAGGACAGCTGGTCGTCGCGGACAACTTCATACATGCCCCCGTGGAACATCATGGGCACCTTCACTGGCTTGTTTTCATTCACCACGAAATCTTCCTCCTTGGTTAATTTTGGATCAAACTCATGTTTCCACCTGGCTTAAGAGTGAAGAAGGACAAAGTGACATGAGTGTCCCGAAGGAGAAGCAGCAACTGAGTCCAGCCGAGCACTGGTCTCTGTCCACATGCACTCATGGAAAGGGTTTGGAGACCCTGGGATGTCAGGACAGATCTCCAGGAGTCCCTGTCCTCATGGCATGCTCTCAGGACTTCTGGTGGGGTGGGCTGGGACTTGGTGACCAGCTCCCCAAGAGCTTCAGACAGACCTAAGCCCAGATTCTCCTGGGGGGGAGAAAGCCTGTGGACAGTCTCAGCAGAGGGGGCTAGATGATACTTAGCCAGGCTGTTGGGCTCTGACCTGAGTAAAAACTGCTCAGTTTTCTTTTAAGTCAGGCCTGGAGGAGCTGCTCTCACATGGGGCTAAGAAAAATGGTGGGACAGGCTGCCCTTGGGAGCCTGCTGAAGAGCAGTGAACCCCCAAAGCTGGGTGTTGGAACCCCTCCTTTTCTATCCTGAGGATTCTTTGATGCTGCTGGACATAAATTCAGACCTGGGTCTTTTTACACTTGCTACCTCCAGAGCCTCCAGGGTTCAAATTCTAGCTCTACGGTTCCAGATGGATAACCTTGGACTTAATCTCCCTGGGGTTCAGTGTCCTTATCCGCAGAATGGGGATATGGACAGACACCTCACAGGGCTGCTGTGGGCCTGGAAAATGGCAGCATAGCTTCGCGACTGTGTAGTTTACTCCTAAAAGCAGTAAGTGTTGGGTGGGTGCTAGTCATCATCAGCATTATTTCCACCATTGATCTTGTTGGAATCTAGGGGGTGCAGGGACTCAGGGAATTCCCAGATTCTCCTCTCTCCTTCTGTTTTAGGTAGGCTAAGATTTTAGTCTGCCATTGTCACTTTTTTCTTCTTCTGTTGCTATCAGTCTCCCTGCGGATTTCGGGAGAGCTGAACATCCACACTCAGAACCGTGTTGCTGACAATCCAGCTGTAATCTTGCCTGGCCTGTGGGCTGTCGCCTCTCATTCTCCTCTATGCTGGCTGACCTTTGTGCGTACATGTAGGTGTGTGTGGTGGGGTGGTGATGCTTGGATTTGGGACTATTCTTCCACCTTCTTTTTCAGCCTCTTACCCTCAGACTTGGGAATCTACCAGGTTTGACAGGAGCCTGAGGCACCCACCGAACTGATCATCATCACCATCATCCACAACAGCATGACCACCCTAGGCATCTGCTTGGACTGAGGGAACGCGGACAGCCCTTGGGCCAAGAAAAGTGGGTTTTAGTCCTGGGTTTTATCTACTGGCTTTGAAACTGAATAAGTCAATTAATGTCTCTCTGAATTTCACTTTCCTCTTCTAAGAAACGAGGAAGAGTGTCACTGAAGCTTCTATAACCAATGCTGCCTTAGGATAATGAGTAATAATGGAGACGCACATAGGGAGGATAATTTAGACTTCACAGAGTTCATTCTGCATACATTTTTTGCTTTGAATACCAATAACGGCCCTGTGAGTTATGTAGCAAGATGCTCATTTTGTCCATAGTAAAAGGGAGTCCCCGAGAGACTAATCACTTATGAAATCAAGGTCACAGAGCAAGCAACCCTGGTTTTTAATCCAAGTCTACTGGGCATGCTGTCTTTTCCGTGCCAAGCTGCCCCGAGCCTTACCTCGAAACAAGATACAGTTGACAAGAAGCATCACAGTGCCGGGATCAATATTCTTGATCAGGTTGTTGATTCTCCCCTGGGTGTTCTGACTGACATAGTCATTGATCTTCTTCCGAGCATTGTCCTTGTTCTGGAAGTTGGTGGGGACGCTGTTTGCATCGTACAGGTTCTTGGCGTCTGTTAAAAACCTCTTATCTGGCCGCAGCCTCTGGTCAATGAACAAGGTGGTCTTGAGGCTCACCTGGAGGTTCCGGTTGTCCTGGTTCAGGCTCTGGATCAGGTAATGGAAACCCTCATGAAGCTCTTCCGCCGGCACGTTCCCGAAGTTGAAGCCCTGCTTGATCTCGGCCAGCGTGGAGTTCTGGGCACCCAGACACAGCATGGAAAAGGCTGTGGAAATGCTCACAGGGGAGAAGAGGATGTTCTTGCTGGGGCCAGTGGAGGCCAGGTTCCTGTACAGCTTGAAGCCGAAGTCCATGTTTCGCCTCGAGAGCTGCTGGGCTGCCATCCTGCCCTTCTGTGCTTGGGCCTGGCTCACCACTTCATGATTCTTTAGAGAAAAGTGAGGCTTTAGGAGACCTTCCACAGTGAGGAGGCCTGCCAGAAGCAGGCCTAGGCCCAGGCCCATTGTGGGGTTCATGCTCCTTGGAGATTGTCCTGTTGGGTAGTAGGCCTGAGGTTAGCAGGGGAAAAACAGAAGAACCCCGTTGTCCCCATCTTACCCACAAGGATGACTGGATGAAAGAAGTAATACAGCAGCCAGTGTGTGTGGCGCATGGCAGTTTAGTAGTGCCGCGACATCCGTGGCAGCATTTACCCTATATGATCACCGCGGGAACAGGAAGTGATTGTCCTATTCTATAAGTGAGAGGCCTGAGCGCAGAAAACAGCTCTTGTTTTTGTACCGTCTTCCCCATCTTATGGCAACAGAATCTCAGTTCCTTTGAGGAGCTGTTCCCTCCACTCCACTGGATAACGATAAGAAAATGCCACAGTGTGGACATGTGACCCAGGCTAGGCCACCATAATACTTCATCGGCTGCCTCACTGATGGGCGAAGTGGTGAGACTGCCCCAAACCAGATCAATCAGCATCTTTCCCCGAGAATACATAACCCTCTTAAGAATGCACAGGTTAACTCTGAGGTGTCTGGCTTAATGATGTAGCCTGGAACTGAGTGTGGCCAGGATTTTCATGTGTAGAAGGAGAGAAGAGAGAGACTGAAATTGAAAGAGAAAAATGGGGAGGAATACTTGGTATCATCTTTGGAGTTCCTGGATCAAGCTTTATCTGAAGCCCAACCATCTCCATTTTTGTTAAGTTATGAGATGACAAACTTCTTTTTCAGGGGTGGCTGATTTGAGTTGGATTTTCCCCCCTTACAGCCCCAGAATCTTGACTAATATGCAGAAATCGAGCCCTTTTTCTAAGAGCAGATGGTCTATAAACAGGGCATGTGTACCCCAGAAGAACCCAGGTCTCTACTAATCCTCCTTCCCTGCTCCCCTTGGAGGGAGGAGAAGGGGGCAGTGTGGCAGAGAGGACACGCCAGGTCTGCCTGCCTCCCGGGCTGCTGCGCCTTTCACCACCGTTCAGCTCCAATGTCTCCCAGCATGGCTGCGGGCTTGGGGGGACAGGAATTTCATTTTTTATTCCCCCCCACCTCTAGCCCTAATGCTGCAGAGAGCTGCCCAAAGCGTGCTCTTCCAAGAAGTGTGTTGATTTATTGGTGTGGCCATGCTTCCGGCAATGATTTTTATACCAAATAAAGGCAGATTTCTTTGCTTGGTCTTCTGTTACCACTTACTGTGTTTTCTTCCCTGGAACTGACACCTTCATGTACCTGAACCTGTCCTCAACAGTAAAGACTGTTCGTGGTTGTCTTTGCCTGGGTTCCCAAGACGCAGAACCTGAGCTGAGGACTCAGACGAGCTCATGCATCATTAATTGAGAGACTGCGCTCAGGAGGAACCCTGGGGAAGTGAGGGAAGAGGCCAGGAAAGGGGAGGAGGTGAGAAAGGACGGGGCTGGTTCTGGTGACATCTGGCCTTGACTGGATTGGCAGGGGGTGGGCCCTGCAGTGAAGCACAGGGCGGCACTGCACTGTGAAGCAAGTGTCTGGCTTTTCAGGGGATCAGTCAGTCAGTGGTCCCCAGGATGCGAGGTCCAGGTCCGGGGTGTGACTTCCTGGGTCAGTCACCTCCTACCGGAGGAGGGCAGGTTCCTGAGGTGGGGAGGACACCCATCTGCTGTCAGCAGCCAACCTCGGGTCACTGGGCCCTGCACCAACAGGCCCCTGGGAACTAAGTGGAGGAGGCTTTTTCTGGTTGACTGAGTCAGGGGACAAATGAAAACCGGCACAGGGAGGGCATCCAGGAGCGCCCCGAACCCTCTGTGCTGGGCACTGTGGATGCAGCCATCATCAGAGCCCAAGGAGTCCTCAAGGAGCTTGTGGTCTGGAGTGTGAAGATTCCAGTACACACCACCCACTTTTTCCCACACTCCCCTCCACCTTCCTAACAAAATTTCATTTTTTCCAGGTATCTCCCCCGCTCTCAGGCAGCCCGCGTGCCTCAGGGACAGAGGACTCGTCCCCAGCACCAAAGGGGGCTCTGATTGGGGCAGGATAGCGTCACCTCCCCACCCCCCACTAGTGACTGGTCAGGAGGCCGGCCTAACCCAGTCAGCCCACAGTGAGCTCCACCCCGAGAGCTGTTCAGGGCGGGGCTCGTGACTCGAGTGACCCAGTGAGGGTGAACTTCAGGCTTTTGGCCTGAATGTTGGGGCGCAGCCCTTTCTCGTCCCCTGGATGTCCGGGGCAGGGAGGTGTGGACACCAGGGGCTCCCACAGCTGTTTGCCAAGCGAGGGAAGTGACTCCAGGACAAAGGCAGAAGGCAAAGAGGGCGCACACAGGACTCTACTGAGAACCTGGAGCGGGGGCCACCGAACAAGCCCCCTGGAGCCCGCCCTGCCTCTGCACTTCCAGGGATGCTCGTGTGCATTACCTGGTCAGTTACTTGAAGCCAAAAGAATCCCAACATAGGAAAACAAAAACTGGGACAACCAGGACATCAGGACTCCTGGCTCTGACCTTTCACCTCGTTGCTGTGTGACACTGTGGACGGCACTTCCCCTCTCGGAGCCCAGGTGATATCTAAGTACCTCCTGCTCCTGATGACACTTTTTCTTTTTTAGTAAAAATTAAAAATAGCTGGAGATGAACAAGGGCTGTAGAGACAGTCCGAAAAGAGATTATAGGAGACAAGGCTGATAAAGTCCCCGGGATGTTTCTGGTAAGGGAAGACAACAGAAGACGGAATGGGTTGCATCTCTCAGCTTAGTGGGCTGGACTGCGGAAAAGTCCACCCAGCTGAACGACAGAAGCATCCCGTGTTCAGCGCAGACCCCGGCCTCTGCGGTGCCATGTCCCGATGCCCGGGAGCCGGGGGCTCAGCCCCTTCTGTCAGGAAGCTCAGAAAATAGTCTCGGTGGCCGGGCTACCAGCCTGGCGAGGTGCGCAGCCCTTGAGCAGCCTGCCAGGGCAGCCGGGCCGGACCCCAAGGCCCGGAGGGAAGCCACTGGGAGCCCTGGCACACGTGTGGTTCTACAGGGGTGCCCGTCGCTGGCTTCAGGGACGAGGACTGAGCATGGAACCAGAAGTCTGGCTGTTGGCTTTCTCTGGTACATGTGTTTGCTCGGTGGCCCGAGACAAGCCTCTTTGTCCTTTAGAGCTTCAATATCGTCATGTTTCAAATGGTGGAGAGGGGGGTGGTTACCCCCACTAGATGCTGCTAATCAGCTCGCAGCCCCCACCCCTGGGGACACAGTCTACTCCCCGCCCCATCTCAGCTTCCCTCCGCTTCTCTGAGTCTATGTCACAGTGGTCCCCACGGGCTCCTGTCCGACCCCCAGAGTGCCCACCATTCTGGCTTTTCTCCCCACACACAGCTCACAGGAGACCCTTTTCTGGGCTGTTCCATTGGTCACCACAGGCCCCGCACTGACCCAAACTTGTCAGGTGGGTACCTGTCCCAGATGCCTGAGAAGGCTCACTTTTGTTTATTCCATCAATTAAAATAGCTGAGTGGCTGATTGTTCCCCAATAAATTGATAGATTGCTCAGTTGAGCCACTCTGTTCTGGTTTTTATTTTGGAGTGTGTTGGGGACAGCAGGTGGGGACTGTCACTCTAGATAAAATGAGTGAACAAAATGAGGAGGAACAGAACACGGCAGACACTGAGCCCGGTGGGCACACGGGGCAGGGAAAGCTGGGATCAGCACTTTAATTCTCTGACTACCCTGCCCCATGTTCCCCATTAATTTGGGGAAATGATTTCCTTCTCTTAGGAAGACATAAAACCGCACTGACTCAGGAGTCATGCCTCCTGAAGACAGACCCCAACCAGGGTGTACCCCAGGAGCAAACCGGGACCTCTCAGGACGGAGCTGGGGCCTTAGGTCCGCAAGAGGAGGGGCCCACCCACAATCGCTGCCTTGCACACCCACGAGCCAGTTGCACTTTCACTCCCCACACCATCCTTATAAGTGTCGTCCAGGGATCAGCCAATCAAAGCAACAAAGGGGAGGGATGGTGAAAGGTGCCGGCACCGTGAACAACTGCAATGTCTGCAATGCTATGGAACATTTCCACACTTCGGCCCCATGGGCCGCAGTCAGCCAGCTGGGGGCCCACTCAACGATGGGCCTCTTCCTGCCCCTGCGGGGCACAGGCACCCAGCCTGAGGAACCCCAGGCCCTCTGCAACCCCAGCTTTCCCCCAATCCTTCTCGGAGCCCCCACAGAGCATACAGCGTGTGGATGAACTCAGTGCCCTCCCTTTGCCCGAGTGACGGGAGGGTCCTCCCCACCGATGAGCACTGGCCCCCCAAGAACCAGCGCCAGCACCCTGGGCTCCAGGAGGCATCCTAGGCAGGCTCTGTGGTCCCCTATCTTAAGGGATTGACATTATTTTAAGAGATCACTCTAGACATATTAGAAGTTAAGTTATTATTCTTTAAAGTAAGTTACAACTAAGTGATCGTAAGGCACGCCCTTCTTCCTCTGCTGGAGGTGAGAGAAGACCCATGAAACGACCCTATCGGCTTCTGCGGTGCACTTGACCCTCCCTCCTGGGAAACAAAGAGTGTGGCACACATCACCTCACCTCTGAACTGGCCCTGGAGACTTCTGCCCTCATTCTTTTAAGAAATATTTTGAGCCCTCCCTCTGTGCCAGGCACATGGGCTCGACACCCTGCGCAAGGAGCGGTCTGTGCTGATGCTGCCGGCAGACCCTCAGCCTTCAGAGCCCAAACCTGAGAGGCAAGGCCCCAGCCGGCCCCGCAGACTTCTCCGAATCCTCGAGCCCTTCCCAGCTCCGGCAGGGCCTGCTCCTCTTGCCTTCGGGACTTCGTTCTAGGTTGAGGGAGTACGAGTGTGTGGGTTCAGCAACCACCAACTTCAAGGCCACTCGTGCTATCAAGGGGAAACAGAGCCCCCCAGAGGGGACAAAGGAGCTGCCTGAGGTCACAACGTGTGTTTGGATAGATCAGAGCGGGAATCTAATACATGAAGGCGATTCTGCTGCAGGGCGGGAAGCTGGCCGGCTTCGCTCTGCCTGTGAAGTAGCAAATTGGTGGCTGCAGCCTCCATCCTTGGGCGGAGAGGAAGAGCCTCAGAAAGCTCACAGACCGGGCTGGCTGAGGCCAGAGCCCGAGGGCCGAGGCAGACTTGTGTCGGAGGGGAGCCCTGGTCTCCCAAGACACCCCGCCCCGCACATCCAGGAAGGGTCCTCCTCCAGAAAACCACTGGGGTAAAACACCCATTAACATGAGCCACCCATGGAAATGAGCCCTGGCCTCTCTCTTCGAGAGACGGGTTTCTGGATTCGGGACTCCTCCAGAACTGTCTTCGCGAACCAGCCCCCCGGGGCTGATCTGCCTCTTCCCACAGCCTGAAGCAGCCCGCATCTGAGAGTGCCAGCAAGCACGCGGCCTTTTCAAAGGGGAGGTATCATACTCACAGTGCATTCAGGAGAGATCCACAGAACCAGCCAAATGGGTCTGTGTTTCTTGCTTTATTGTCTATACCTCCATGGTCTCTCAGAAAATGAGACTGAAGCCGATACAATGAGCTGGCCCAGGTGGACAGGGGACAAAAGCTGGGAGCTGTGGCCACGCCACCTCGCTGGCCTTCTCCTCACTACCTGAGGCGGTGGAGGGATATTTAGACCACACCCGCTGGGTGGTGGCTTCCCTGATGAAGTCCACTCATATCTTTTGCAATGACTGTGTTTCCCAATCATTGTGGGTCTGGAACCTGAAGTATTTTTCAGGTAGATCAGCCTACAGTCCTGACATTAAACACTCAACCCAAACATCACCGTTGTCATCCACGGGAAAAGCTTCATAGCCGAGTTTCTCGGGGTCATTCCCTTTCTCCCCTACTTTTCCCCCCTATTTTTCAAGGATTCTCCAGTTGGCAGTCCTATTACCTGAGCTCACCTGAAGTCCTTTTGGGGAAGAGGACCCAAAAGAGATGAAGGGAGAATTAAATGCATAGTTTCTGTCAGGGGTAACAGGAATCAAAAATTCACATCAGAATTTGTGATCATTAGAGAAAAATACGCATTGTTTTCCGATTGCGTGTTTGTTGTTCTGGAGTAATGAGGCTATGGTTGATTTCCCCTCCTCGATTTCCTGTATTTTCCGAGTTGTCTTAAAGGAATAGGTATTGCTTTCGAATTCATTTTTTGAAGATTGAAAGTAAAATGAACTCCTTAGCTTCAGGTTTGCCGGAGCAGGGGCAGTGGCGGCACTGAGAGCCTTTCGCACCCACCGACCCTGGGATGGGGTAGCAGTGAGCCCAGCTGGCTGCTTTCGGCCCTGCTTCGAGCAAGACATCACCTAACTTCCCTTCCCGCTTTGTGAGGCTTCGTAGTCGTGCTGTGCAGCCGTGGCACCAGCCATTGGGGAGCATCTCTCTTTGCTCAGGGACACTGCTGTCAGTGGGGCCAGGGCCCTCCTCCCCATGGCTCTATGGAGCGGACCACCCCATGGAAGCTTCTAGGAAAGACAGGGCCCTGGCCCCGCTCAGCCATACCCTGATGCGTTCACAGACCCCACCAGTCAGGAATGTGGGACTCTGGGGCCCCCAGGATCAGGGCAAGCCACAGAAGGAGGTTTGGAGCTGCCACCTTCCCACAGCCATAAGGCGTTTGGGCAGGTGCACCAGGTGACCACAGGCAGCAAGGAGCCTCGCTCCCAGGCCCGGGTCACTGAAGGGTACACAGGGAGACGTGCCCCTGACCCAAGGACAAGTTGAGGTGAGGGCGGTCATCCCGCTGTGGTGAAAGCTGACAGCTGGCCAGGAGACGCTGACCCAGAATCTGGTCTGCGTCCTGTTTTGGAAAGAAAAACAATGGCTGCTAATGACCGGGTGGGGCCAATGAGAGTCTGAGGGCCACACCTGCCAGCCTGTGCCAGGTACACTCAGCTGCAGGGCGAACTCCCATGGGAGACGTGCAGGAGAGGCTCGGCATGGGGCCCAGGGGGGTGACGCTGAGGGATGAGGGCTGCCCCGGGGATGCCTGAGCCCAGATGGAGAGCACCCAGAGGTGGGAGGCCACCTCAGAGGGTGGCCACAGGTGGGCCGGAGGCCAGGCCCGGCCAGGTGCTGACTCTCAGTGAGGACCTGTGCCCCTGCTATCAGGGAGAAGGGCTCTGGGGGTCCTGTCTCAGCCAAGGCAGCCCTGCTACGGGAGCAGGGGGAGAAGGCTGTGAAAGGACCAGTGAATTCCCAGCACCCACCAGTGGGCACAGCCTAGCTCGAAGGCTGCTCTGGTCACCTGCATATGGGAAGACCCGGGGCCCATGGGTTTGGTCCTGGTGTTCACTGAGGGCTAGTGGGTTAAAGTGGCTTTCCAGCCTGGGCACATCGCAGCAAGCAGATGGACCAGAGGCAGAGGCCCGAGCCTGGGGAAGGGCCACGTGTAGGAGTGAGGGGAGCTGGGAACTTCCAGCTCCATCCTTGCTTTTTGGTTCTCCCAGACCTTGGTCTGTGAGAGATCTAGGGGCGTGTTAGTGACCAGGCCACACCCTCACTCCAAAGCCCGGGTCTAGTGGGAACACGGGGAGCCAAGTACGCTAACAGCTGAAGTAGAGGTGTCCCTAGAAGGTAAGGGCATGCAAGAGGCACCTTCTCCCACTGGAAGTGTTTGGGACAGCCTCATATGTGGGGCCCTCTTGACCTGGGTTCTGAAGGTTGAGTAGGAGTTCTTTAAGTAAAAACTGAGGGCAAGAGTGGCACGGCAAAGAACCCGAAGCCTGGAGATAGTGAGTGGCACCTCTAGAAAAAGTGACCTTGAGTTTCCGGTTTCTCCTCTGAAAAATGGGAATAACTTATCTCTGAAGCAATTGTCTCAGCCCTGAGAGCACATTGGAACCACCTGGGAACTTTCAAAATATCCATTTCCTGAACCTCCCACCAGTGATTCTGACTGAGTTGGTCTAGGATAAAGCTGGGGTCAGGGTGCTTTGAAGAACCTCTCCCGGGGATTACGGTGGGCACCCATGGTTGAGAAGATCTTCTCTCCAGCAGGTAACTCCCACCTGGAGAGGGTGGGAGGGTCTGGGACACCTGTGGGAGCACCAGCTTCCGTGCACTGCAGGCAGCTGGGATTTCTGTAAAGCCATAGCGGTTAGGGCAGCAAGGTGCCGGGACAGGAACAGATAAACCGACCTGTGGAACAGACCAGAGAGTCCAGGACAGCACCCCACCCAAGAACAGCCACCTGATATATGACAAAGAACCACGGCAATTCTTCGGGGAAAGACAGTCTTCTCAACAAACGGTGCTGGGAACAGCGGATATCCACATGGGGCGGGGGTAGCGGGAGAGCAGTGAATCTTAACCCCATCTCCCTCCATGCTCAAAAGTTTACATAAAAAATCATAGACCCAAATATGAAAGGTATTAGGATGAAACCCATGAAACTGCTGTATTCAATGTTTTTTTTTTCATTGCCTCAAACCCCATGCTTATCAAAACTGTAAAGATTCTAGAAGAAAGTCTAGTAGAATATCCTCATGAATTTGAGATAGGCACAGACTTCTTAAACAGCATGTAAGAAAGTACTAACCATAAAAAAACCCTGATAAATCGAACTTCATGAAGAACTTCTGTGCATCGAAAGCCCCCTAAGACAACACAAAGGCAAGTCACGGGCGGAGAAATGGTACTTGTAGGACTTGTTTGATAAAGGACTGGTATCTAATTTTTAAAGTTCCTACAAATCAGTAAGGAAAAGAAAGCACCTTAAAAATAAGCAAAGACTTGAACACATGCTTCAAAGGGAAGATAGCCAAGTGGCCAGCAAGCCTCTGAAAAGGTGCTCACCATCATCGGTCAGCGGGAATATGCCAAATACAACTGCAACAGCACACCCCTGCACACGTGCCCGAAGAGCTAAGCTTATGTATTTACTCTTAAAATCTACTTTTAGTAATAGCCGACATGCAGTATCGTAATAGCTTCGGGTGCACCAGTGATTCAAAATGCAGAGACCTTATGAAGCGATCACTGTAACATGTCTAGTAACCCTGTTGTTGTCCACGGCTAGTGTGGCCGAGTTGCCCGCGTCCCCTGTGCCGTGCGCCACACCCCCCTAAGTGTGTTCGCCACTGGGAATCTGTGCTTCTTAGCCCCCTCCCCGCTTTCTGTCCGTGTCCCTGCCCCCGGCCTTTGGCCGCCATCCCTTTGTTCTCTGTATCTATGAGTCCGTGTCTGTGTCCTTCTGTTTGTTTGTTTAGTTTTTTAGTCCAGATATAGGTGAAATTATATGGTATTGATCTTTCTCTGTCTGCCTTATTTCATTTAGCGTAATACCCTCTAGCCCACCTAAGAGGTCACGAGTGGCAAGGTTTCACTCGTTTCGGGGCTGAGTCTTATCCCACTGTGCACATGTGCCGCACCTTCTCCGTCCACTCATCCGTGGATGGACAGCTGGGTCGCTTGCACACCTCGGCTGCTGTAGACAGTGCTGCAGCAGACACAGGGGTGCATGCATCTCTCTGAATAATTGTTTCTGTTTTCTTTGGACAAACATCCAGGAGTGGAGTTGCCGGGCTGAACAGTAGTTCTATTTTTAACGTTCCGAGGAACCTTCACACCGTTGTCCACAGTAGCTGCGGCAATGCCCTTCCCACCTGCAGGGTACACGGCCTCCTGTTTTTCACGTGCTCGCCAGCATCTGTTGTCTCGTCCTTTTAACAGCAGCCATTCTGACAGATGTGAGGAGGCATCTGCTTGTGGTTTTCTCCACACTTCTCCGAGGGCCGGATAGTTACGGTTAAGAAGGGCTGACAGCTCTGAGGTGTGGGGCAGGCAGAGCTTTCTTATGCCTCCAGTGGTGTGTGAACTGGCACACACACCGGAAAGTCTTGGCGGGGTCCATGGAAGCCAAACCTATGGTTACTCTTTGACCTATTCATTGTGTCCCAGGGAACAGACTTGGAAAGAGTGCTTGTAGGTCCTCGGTGGACAGGTGCCAAGACACCCACAGCGGGTCTCCACAGTAAACCCACAGTGCGAAAGACTCAGACATCTGTTGACAGAATGAAAGCAATACAAAGATGTCGGCCACCATCCTGGGTCATAACTCCCATTTCCCCGGGTGACCTCACAGTTCTGTCTTCCGCAGGAAGTTGGTGCTCATGACTGGCAGCCTTGGCAGCCAATGGCCGACGGTGTGAGGTACTCTGGAGCCCAAAGCACATTAGGACACGAATTGAATGGGTCTCCAAGCAACAAGGTAAAGATTGAGTTGTTGAGAATGTAACTTCATTCATTAAGTTAGCTCCAATTAGAGCATCAGAAATGATTTTCAAAGAAAACCAACACTTTTAAAGCAATCTCCCACAAGACCCTAGGTTACCCCAAAGAGGCTGAAGTGTAAAATATTGAAGGTCTTTCTATACAAAAATTTAAGCAAATAAGAAAAAAATAAAAGATATAAATATAAATCATAAATGATTTAGAAAGCATTCTGTAAATAACAAAAAAGAAATCATTCTGTAAATAACAAAAAAGGAATCATTGCATCAAATGCTTTGGCATTTCGAAACAATGGAGAAAAGGGAAACAATTCCATAACTGTTATTGGAAAACGAAAAAGTCCTTTTGAAAATAAAATCTTAAATATTTAAATTTCACAAACTTAAAATAAAAAACATCGGGAGAGTATCTTTTTATAATATTGGAGTAGGAAAGAGCTTCATAGGCAGGATGTGTACGAAAGCCAGAACACAATGCAGAACAGTGAACGAGCAGGTGGATGCCGTGTGACGCAGCGTAGAGAAGTCAAGAGCACACACAGAACTCGGACCAGCTACACACTGAAGCGTGCGAGCATGACGGACACCCCGTGTTCTTCGCAAGGAGAGCCCTGTGCACCAGCCACGGCCACGGCTGCTCCTGTCCTTAACAGACGGGGCAGACACAGGAGAATGTGCTTTGGAAGCTTTGTGTTGCCTCTGATCTCATTCTCTTTATCCTATTTTCTTCTTCATCCTCACCCCTGCAGGGCAAGACACTTCTGCCCTCATTATTACCAGGCACATTTGTTGACAGATATTATGTATTTTTCAGGTCAGCTTTGTGAATTAGGTGCTGTTAGGCCCATGTTACACACAAGAAGACTGAGGTTCCTATAGTCAGAAAACTAGCAGACCCAGGAATCAAATATCAGGCCTTCTGGTTCCTAGTCCCTGTTCTATCGACACCTCTGCAAGACCATCAGTGGACTTGGTGGCCGCAGTATTTGGACAGCCAGCAGCAACCTCTGGCCCCTATAGCCAACCAGGAGTAGGGAGGGAGACAATGTTATTTGAGGGGTCACCCGGGCCCTTGGTTCTCTCCCCTAAGACACACAAACACACATGCACACCACGCACACACATGCACACACCACACACACACACACACACACACACTCCTTGGGTTGGCCTTCCTGTCCCATCCTTGACCCTCGGTCAATGTTCTTCAGTTGTCTCCAGGTCTTGCTGTTCCCCGCCTCCTGGCCCTCCTTCTGTCTTGCTCCTCTTTCAACCCGCAGTTTCCAAGTATAGTCCCCTAGACTCCCCACTCCCACACCCTCCCCTGCACAGGCTCATCTGGAAATGCGGTGGGCTTCTGCCCAGGATCACTGAGCTGGCCTCCTCCACCTCTGCCCTTTTTCTGGGTCAGCCTGGCCTGCCGCCCTGCTGGAGGCCACATCCAGATGGCACCATGTCTGGGGGTCCCCTTCCTCAGCTCCTGGACATGCTCAGGCCGGCTGTTTCTCCCCAACCCCGAGCAGCACTGAGCCCTGTGCTAGGCACACTGTGGGAGCTCGGTAGGCCCATCCACTCGGCTTGCCAGGACCTGAACATTTGGCTCAGAGAGGTGAGGGCACCGTGCCCAGAACCAGGGTGACACACTCCCTTCCGGCCCTGGTCCCACAGCCCCGATCTCTGAAACATCTTTGGGTGGAACCGCCCACTCCAGACTCCTTCCCTGGGGCAAGAGAGGGGTGGGCCCTGGCCCCTCTGTGGAACACCAGCCACACGGCCCCCAGGTTCATACCACCTCACTTCCTGGGAGGTCTGGAATGCAGTGGCCTGGGCCTGTGTCCCAGGGTCCAAACACAGCTGACCTGCAATGCACCACGTGACTAGGGAAGCCATCCCTCCCCCTGGTTCTCAGCTTACCCACCGGATCGGTGGGGACTGGGGATGCATTAGACCTCTGGCTGCTTTAGAGGGCCAGTCTCTTAGAAGTCGTGCTGTGAACCAGTTCCAGTTACAATAATGCAGACCATAGTCTGTGCTTAGCGCCAGCTGGGCCAGGACTGGCGCAGCACGGCAGCAGCAGAGTGACAGAGGATATAGGAGCAAGACATTCCAGAAAAACCTTTATGGGAGGACAGCTGTAGATCCCCCCAAAAAGACTCCCTAGTTTAGTGTTTTCCTGTCCTTTGGGATAAGCCCCCCAAGTTGATTTCAGCTGGGCGCACACACAAACACTCATGTACATTTAGTTCTCACTGGCCTGTGAGGGAAGGATCGTGTGGATGAGGAAACTGGGGTTCCGGGTCGAGGGCAATGAGTTGAATATCACCGGTCATTAAGTGGAAGTGCTCCCTCCAAACAATAGCTTGGCATAAAAGGAGAACAAGTGGACGTAGGCACTGTTGCGGAATAAATGGAGGCGCCAAGGGAGACCCGGGCTGGCTCCACAGCCCCACAGAGAGCCCCACTGTCGAAAGCCCGGCAGCATTCTCCCAGATGGCCCGTCCGGTTCCTCTGGTCCACCTGGTTCGGGGAAGCCCGGCTGGAGCAGGAGGCTGGCCCCACCTTCTGTTCCCGAGCCACTGATGTGCTGGTCCCCCTCCTTCTCCTCATCCCCTTCCAAAGTGGCCTCCCATGTGTCCCCGACTGGCAGAGTTCAGGTGGAAACACAGACTGAGTGTCTGGCCTGGCTGTCAGCTAGCCGGGTGCCAAACACAGGGAAGCAGTGCCCAACCTCCTCCCTGACCCCACAGACCAGGACGGGGGCGGACCCTGGAGCCAGGGCTGTGACAGAGGCCGGATCAGACCCTGGGGAATTCCCAGTGGAGAGATGCTCCTTAGCCACCCACAAGAGTGAGGAAGGCTTCTGGAGCAGGCGGCGTCAGTCTCTCTAAGGCAGGAATGTCCAACTTGCGGCCCCTGGGCCACATGCAGCCCAGGATGGCTATGAATGCAGCCCAACACGAAACAATAAATTTACTTAAAACATGATATGATGTTTTTGTGATTACATGTCGCAATGTATTTAATGTGTGGCCCAAGACAACCCTTCTTCTTCCAGTGCGGCCCAGAGACGCCAAGAGTTTGGACGCCCCTGCAGGGTGAAGTCTGAGGCTTTTCTGCTTTACCCCAGCAGCCCCAGCACAGTTGCGCCGGAGGAGTGGCCGTAACAAGGTCACAGGAAGCCATGGGGCATGCACAGGTGAGGGCCGGCCTTGGGAGGTCCTCCTCCTCCAAGGTGCCCCAGAGCAAGCCGGGTAGAACTTCAGGACACGCACCGCCAACACATGGCTGATTGCCACCTCCTTCTCCTCACTGAGCCTGAGTGGGCTCTTCTGCATGATGCAGTGACACATCTCCCACTGGCCTGGGACCTGGGGCTGGGAGCAAGAAGGACCCTTCCGAGTGTCAGACACTGCATCGGAGGGCCGGTAAGAAAGAGAAGCAGAGAGGTTCCACTGCTCTGGCCACGTCCCTCCCGCATTCTGTCCAACTGGCTTCAGGGCAGGTAGGAGGCTCCACCCACAACCTTGGCGTACCAGGACACCACTGAGCGACCCAGCCAGGGCCAGTAGCTTTCATATTCTTCCCTTGGGGGGTGAATAAAAAACACACCACACGATCAGCTCGAAACCTTTGTGGTGTAAGGGCTAAAACCCAAGCACCGCACAGCCACTGCCCCTGCCAGCATCCTGTAGTCAGGTTTGGAAAGCCACAGTGACGTGACCCGTGGGGACTTCACCAGCCCCTCTGGCTCCCAGGAGCAGAAGTGGTTTCCCTCCTCAAATGACCAGCCACTTTGTTCCAGTGGCTCCTTGGGAGACTGGCGGCCTGGGAAGCGGTGTGGCCTGGGCAAGCACCGGATGGACTGCTGCCCAGTGTTGCCTCAAATCTCCACCGCGTCTCTGTGCCTCCACCTGTTTACCTGTAAGAATGGGCGCGATCACACCTGCCTCTCCACTGCGGACAGGCACGGAGCGATTCTGCACGCAAAGTCCTTGCACGGCGCCTGGCACGGATTACTTCATGGGAGCTGCTGTTATTATTTTATTATCATAATCATTATTGTATATCACCTTAATTATTATTTTATAATGACGCTAGAAATGGAGATGGGGCCACGAAGGCAGGTATGTTCACATCACCCCCCACACCCACACCACCTCCCGGTCACAGCTGTTCCCCACCTGGCACACTGCGGTGCCCTGGGACGTGCCAGGCTGGGCAGGAACCGTGTGACAGGCATGCGGGCAGAGCCAGACGCCAGAGCCCCCAGGGCAGGCACTCTCTCCGGGGCCTCTGACTCAGCTCTTGGGTGTGGTTGGGGGTGGGGGGAGAAAATGTTCAGAACTCAGTGCAGGTGGGGTGGGAAGGAGGGAGGCCTGCAGCTGGGTGGGGGCCTGGGTGGGTCCTTGGAGGTGGCTCTGGCGGCTTCATTTGCGCATGGTTGGGAACCCTGGGGCTGGCGCTGGGGTGAGATGTGATTTGGATCTTTGTGGGAGCCCAGGGAGGGGTCGGCAGGTGGGCCCCAGTGTTTTCTGGGCCAGTGGGTCTGACCCCAGAGGCTCGATCAGGGCCAGTGAAAGTATCTAGGGTTCCCAAGGGACGTGTTTCTCAGGTGGTGGCCACTGGTGGCTGGAGACAGGCCTGATGAGGAAGGAAACTGGCTCTTCCACGGTTTCACAGTTCCCAGGGTGTGCGTGTGCCCGCATGTGCACGCGAGTGTGCGGCTCCCTCACACTGTGACAGGAAGCACAACAGAGAGGTCCAGGTATGCGTGGCTCCCTGGCATCTCGGTCGCACCTGCTGTCTCCTCCACGCCGGTAGAACAGCTTCACCGGCTTCTTTCCCGCGGGGACACGTCACCCAGCTTCCTGGCAAAATCCTTCTTCAGGCTTCACTCGCCTCATTCATCTGCAAACATCTTTGTGGCGCCGACTGCGTACTGGGCATTGGGACACATCAGTGGGTGTAGCAGACATGAGCCACATCCTCGTGCAATTGACCCTGGAGTCGGGGGGACACTGACCTTCCCTGTCAACGCACATCTGCCCATTCAGATGCCCACCGACCTGTGTTAAATCAACCGTTTTCCTTTTCTGCACACCGGATCGACTGTGTCCCCCATCCAACCCCACCACCCCAGACTCGGGAGCTTTGCATTTTTCTCCCTGGGGTTGAGTGGGTGTCCAGACTTAGGAAGAATGCCCAGCAGGCTGAGCCCTTGGGCTGATTCTGGCATGGCGTCCACTCATTTTTAGAGGAACCGAAATTTAGTCTTCTCAGATGCCAGCAAGACACTGGGGGCCTCTCTAATTATCCACGGGGCCTCCCAGCTTGTGACAGCCCAAGTGTCCCTGCAACAGTTCAGGCTGAAAGGCAGGGTTGCAGTGGGGGTGGAGAATGAGACCCTTCCGTGGGTCTGAGCTTCCGTGGGCCAGGCTGTGCACAGCAGCCTGTGGTGTTCTCGGGGAAACCAGGAGGGTGCTGGCCAAGAGATAACCCTGTCCTTGCGTTTAGGTGCGAGACGGGAGGAGCCGAAGGCGTTGTCCACAGCGAATACTTTGGATTCAGGGTCAAAACCATCCCGATGCTCCTAATTCGCTGCTGGCTGGCTGAGGTCTGTAGTTCCAGCGTCGGGCCAGCCTGGCCTTGGATCCTGGCTAGAGCCCTTGTGCACTGATGGGTCTGGACGGGAGACGTAGCCCTGCCGAGCACCCGTTCCTCCTGCAGACGGGCATCGTGCTCCCCACACAGGGCTGCTCGGTAGGATAATCACGAAAAGATTGAGTTCGGGGCTTAGAAGCTATTTTTTTTTCTTTTGCTAACTCATCAAAATTTCACACCCTTATTTATTTTTTAAAAAATTATATTTGGAAGCTATTTTGACCCATAACAACGAAATGGATACACGGTCACCACCTCCTAGATGGATTGTGAGAACCAATGAGATTGTTGAGACAGATTTGGTGGTTTTATTCATTGCTCTGTCCCTTGGACCTCGTACACAAAAAGCACTCGATAAATAACTGAGAAATAAATTAGTAAATACACAAGCAAATGAATCAGTGATGTTTTCCTCATCCAAGTCCCCTTGCCTATGAAAGAAAACCCAGTTTGAAAAATAGCAGCAGCTAAGATATGTCGCTGTTAGAATGTCAATACCTGTGGGTCCCCATTCCCTCAACCCGCCAGCCGGGCCGGCCTCCCCTGCCGGCTTTTCGCTCTGGAATGGCCAGGTCTTTGCCTCCTGCCCTCTCTCCAGCCCTTCCTGCCTGTGTTGGGCCTCGGGCTCACAGTGCCTGCTCTTGTCCACCTGGAAAATTCTTATCCACCTTTAAAATTCAGGTTAGGTATCATTTCCTCTAAGAGGCATTTTCTGAACCCCCTTCTTCCAACAGAGCTGGTCATTCCCAGCACTACGTCCCTGTACTGCGTCCACAGTCCTGGGGCTTGTTCTGATCATGGCCATTATCTCAGGGTGCAGAAACCATTGATTTCCCGAGTCCATCTCCCCACTGAGCCTACAAGACCTCACCTGTCTTCTGTTTCTCCCTCCCTCCCCCTCTCCCTCCCTCTCTCCCTGCCTTTGCTCTTGCCTTCTTCCATCCTTCCCTTCCTCACTGGCTCATTTTCGTTCAGCGATATGATTTATGCATTTGCTCCGTACCTGGAACTAGGAATTCAATAGTTCACAGAAGCACCAGAGTCCTGGCCCTCACATAGTTTGTACTGTGGTAGTAGCCATAGTGGTGAAGGGTGTGGTGTTGGTGGTGATGATGGTGGTGAAAGTGGGGGTTGTGATGGTGATAGAGGTGATGATGGTGGTGGTGGTGGCAGTGACAGTGCTGGTGGTGACAGTGGGGGTGGTGATGGTAATAGTGGTGGTGACGTCACTACAGAAATTAAACACATCCTTACCTTAATAATTATCCAATTATAGTCATAATGTGGCTGACAGAAAAAGTACTCTTATATTCCCTTTTCTCCTATTAACACGGAAATACGTTTCCATCTTCAGGGCTCTCAGCTTTGGGCTGTCCTTGGTCATCTGTCCCTGAGCGGGAACAGAAGTCCTGGAGATAGCCAGGTGGATCGTGACAGGCAGGTGGGAGAAACAGCACCGGGTTCCTCTAGTGGGACCGGGGACAGAAAATGGAATTCCCTCCCTCGGCCTGTCTTGCACTTCATTCATTCATTCATCTACTTGTTCATTCATTCATTCCTGTCTCTCTGTGCTGGTCACTGTGGTCGCCTCAGGCAAGGTTCAGGGGCACAGTGCTGAAAGAATCCCCTCACACTGTCACAGTGCAGGATCCCCCACGGGAAACACAAGGGCTCCCCTTCTCGGACCAGGAACCAGTGAGAGAAATGCCTGTGTTACATACAATCTGTCTCTACTTCTGCTGTGCCGAACAGTCTGCCGATCCAGGTAATTAACTCCCCAGGCCCAGAAATTTAACAAAGGGGAAAAAATGCAGGTGCATGATTCCTCAGCTTAACTCTGCTTAGCTGACAAAGGAATTGAGGTGACAACCCTGGGTGCCAACGTCTGGCAAATCTTTGCTTCTCCAGGCTTGGGCCTGGGAAGCGGGGGGAACGGGAGAGGCGGGAAGGTGTAGGCAGGGGACTGGGCAGGCAGAGGCCCCTTTGGGACCTGCAACACCACCCCAGGAGCCCACTGCCAGCACGGGCAGGCCCAGTGAGGACAGGAGGCTTCAGCACAGCCCCTTGATCTCCGGGCTGGCGAGTCCTGCCACTCCGTCTCTAATTAAAGGGACAAAATGTCTCTGCAGCTCTCACCTCCTGCCCAGAGGGGACAGAAACAGTCATCGGGATTTCTTTGGAAGACGGATGCTCCACTCTGCCTCTGGGGATGATGGCAGAAAATATGTTTCTCTGTCACCTTTGGGGTCACTTGTGATCCTGTTCTTTTTTTGTCCTTCGCTGCAGTTTCTAAAGAGGTGCCCATGCCAGCATGCCTTTGAACTTCTCTTTTCGTTCCATGGCACCTTGATCCTGGGTCGGTTGCCTAAGGCCGCCTTCTGCAGGGGCCTGCTCTGTCCCTGAGCGGCCCCATGAGTCTGCCTCCCTGCTGAGCTGCGGTCCTAAGAGAAAGCAGAGGTGTCTTCTGGGCAGGGTGAGAGCTTCTCTTCTTGCACCCCCCACCCTTCCAGAAGCACTCCTGCTCACTCTCCACAAGTCTACCCACAGCCTGACTCCTCACACCCTTCTCGCTGAGGCTCCCCATGCCTGCCCGGGCCCGCCCGTTCTCTTGGGGACTCCCCCACTCCAGCCCCAACAGACAGCTTCGTGCAAATAAACCCTTGGGCAAATTGCACCACCTCCCAGAGCCAACCAGAGTCCTCCCAGGTGGAAGAGGCCCGCCCTTCTTCCCCCCTGAGTGCCTGCGGCATGGGGGGAAGGCTGTTGGGTGCCTATCGTTTGCTCACCACCCTGGTTTCCACACCCCCCACCAGTGCCGTGACTCTGTGAACCTGTGTCCAGCCTGGGTCTGGGGTTCTGGGGGACGGGCTGCCTTCAGCCCCCAGGGGGTGTGCTCTGCAGACAGCTCCTGTGTGGCCTGCCTTTACAGGTGACTGCATCCAGTGACTGAGCGAGATGGGGGTTTAAAGGCCCCGCCATGTCAGCCTGAGGGGACAGCTCTAGTGAGCAACGTTCCCTCCCGAGCTCAGGGTTTGGCAGAGCATCCTAGGGCTGGCATGCAGTCCCACGGTCCCGTCTACCCCACCCCACTGCCTCCCACTCCCGTTCACAGGTGCCGATCCTACCAGTATCTCGTACGTGCCCAAAACTCCAACTCAGCCTCTGCCCCCAAAGACGCAGCCCGCAGCGCCGGACTGTCTCCTGGGCCTCTTCCTTCTTTCTTTCACTCAGCAAATCTCACATCTGGGTTGAGCCCTGACCATGTGCGGACACCATTCTGGGCGATCGTGATCTGCCAGCAAAAAACATGGGCCAGAACAGATGAGGGGCAGACATGCTGGAAACAAGCCCAGCAGCGAGCAAGAGGGCGTAAGTGCTGAGAGAGTGGGCAGGTCAGGGGTCAGAGGGTACCTTGGGGGCAACTGCCCTGAGTGGACGGAGAGGGGGTTGCTATGGAAGAGCTTCTCTGAGGAGGTGACATTTGATCTGAGCACTGAAGGCCGAGAGGGAGGCAGCCACGGGAAACACTGCCCCATTGGGTTATTCTTGCCCAGCTGCCTCCTGGGCATCCCACCAAATGCTCCCGGGCTCCAAGTGGCCCCAGGGGACTGCCCCCACCCCCAGTCCTTACTAAACCCCTGTGCCTGTGCTCATGCTCCAGGGGACATCACCCTCATCCCCCAGCCCCTCAGCCCTGACCCTTTCAGTCGCCATTGCCAGGTCCTGATGCCCCCAATCTTCTGGGACGACCACACGCCCAGGCCAACCGCAGACCTTGGGCAGCTGTCCTCCTGCAGCTGTTGCAATGCCCACCCAACTGGCTGCCCTTCTCCACCTGTCAGGTCCTTCTTGGGTAGCAGAGGGATCCCAGCACGCTGTGCCCTCCTCCACAGCACTGCACCTGCCACCACCCCCAGCTGCCCTGAGACACCAAGCACCCCCACCTTGGCGATGCACCTGACCCCATGTTTTAGTGGGGGTCGCCCACAGCCACAGATGGGGGCGGAGGGTGTGCTGAGATGACAGGAGTTTATTCTCTCCTAGGTTTGGGGGCCAGCAGTCCGAGATCAGGGGCCAGTAGGGCTACTGCTCCCTCTGAGACTTCTCAAGCTGGCTGGTGGCTGGCCGCTTGGGGTCCCTCGTCCTGCAGCTGCAACATTCGTCCCATCGCTGCCTGTCATCTCACAATGCTCTCTGGTGCACGTCTGCCTCCATGTCCCCATTTCCCTGGTTTGGAAGGATACCAGTGGCATTGGATCAGGGCCCACTCCGATGACACCATTTTTAACTTGATTGCGCGTCTGTGAAGACACCATCTCCAAATATGGTCACATTCTCGGTACTGGGGGCACAGGGTAAGGCTTTAACATATAATTTTGGGAGCACATAGTTCAGCCGATAACGGACCCCCCCACGTAAAGTTCAGTTTGAGTGTCAACACCGACAGAAGCACCTGTGCTCCCAGAGGGCTTGGAGAGTTTTCCTGCTCACATAACGAGAACAAGGCAGGCTCCCAAGGTCGTCCCCAAGTGGTGGGAGAGAGCAAGTACTGAAGGTGGCTTGGGGCTTTTATGGCGAATGAGACCGAGGTGGGAGGGAGGGAGGATTTCCATGCAGGCGGGGCCGAAAGGGGAGTGGGAGGGAGGAGGCTAAAAAGCTGTCAGCAGCAGACCATCAGAAAATAGAGTCAGACCCTATTGCAAAGGCCAGCACACTTGTAACAGCTATTGCTCCCTATTGTCCCATAACCTGCAACCACTCTAAAGAGTCGAGATCCCAGTGGCTCTGGGCTGAGGGGTGCAGAGGGTCATGGGCAGGGGGCTTAGAGCCTGGACTCTGTGTTCAGGCCGCCTTTGGTTGGAGCTGCCCAGGACTGGCTGTGCATGCAGGAGAGCTGGGGGAAGGCTGGCGCCATGGGAAGGGAGAGACAGCATTCGGAGGACCGAGCTGGCCTTTGGAGAACACATATCCTTGTCCCCTCTCAGGTTGGAATGATTTTTAGCCTCTGGAATAATCTACTTAGGTGCGGATAGAAAACCCATACGGCTAAGATGATGCCTGCTCTGCAAAGTCAGCGAGGGAGCCTGCTGCCCTTGAGTCAAACCTAGCTGGGAGTCAACCTAACTGCCACCTCCTCCATGAAGCCTGCCCTGTTCCTCTCCACTCCTATCCCCCCACCTTCCAATCCTTTGCTCTGTGGTGATTAGCCTTCAAACGCTGCCTCACGTCGTTGCTACTTGTGGTCAAATCTTGCCTCCTGCCCACCGAGGTCAAGGTCATGTCTTGTGCACTTGTGTGTCCCCAAAGGTCAGCCTCTCTCCATCCTCTCCCAGCACCTGCCCTTCCTGCCTTAACTCCCAGGCACAGGGGCACCTTCGCACCTGTCACCACTCCATGTTCATTCTTCCGCAAGACACATGCGTGCTGCACCGCTACCCGGAACACTGACCCTGTTCCAGCTCCTCTCCTTCTGCCTGTCTCATCTTGCCC
Source organism: Tonatia bakeri (assembly GCA_004024845.1). Classification (NCBI taxonomy): domain Eukaryota; kingdom Metazoa; phylum Chordata; class Mammalia; order Chiroptera; family Phyllostomidae; genus Tonatia; species Tonatia bakeri. The sequence goes on from PVIA01012876.1 coordinate 30,686, forward strand.
AGTTCAAGAGCCCCTTCCTCGGTAAACCCTTCCTTTTTGAGATTTATTTATTTATTTATTTATTTAATTTTATTTATGTTAGAGAGGGGAAGGCAGGGAAAATGAGAGGGACAGAAACATTGATGCGTGGTTGCCTCTCGCACGCCCCCTACTGGGGACCTGGCCGGGAACCCAGGCAGCTACCCTGATGGGAATCAGATCTGCAACCCTTTGGTTTGTGCAGGTTGGCACTCAATCCACTGAGCCGCACCAGCCAGGGCAGTAAACCCTTCTTAACTGCCCTCCCTACCTCTGGCCAGAGCAAGTCCCCATTCAGTCAGCTCTGACTCCTGAGCTTGCGCTTCAGAGTTACAGGTGAGTGTACACTCACTGCCCCTCCCCCACCAAACAAGAATGAGATAAAAATACTCTCCCAACGAGGGCTCAGCACACAGCTGCGAATGGATGTGTGAACGGGTGAGTGCGGTGAGTGAGTGCAGGGACCAGCCTGAGTCTCCTCCACCCATTTCCCCTCCCATCTGTAGTCTGGCTGGAAGGCAAAGGGGGCCAGTGGTAGTGTGGACAGCCGGCTGGCTTTCTGAGAGCAACTCTGCCATTAACTGGCCTCAGGCAAGTTCTGTCCCTCTCTGTAACAGGAGGTGTTCGGCTAGCGTAGCTATCTGTAACACTCTTTCAGAATAGCGGAGAGCCACGCGTGCTTTCCCAAACACAAAACCACCGTTGGTCAACCAAGTCTCAGGTTGTAGGAACACCTGTCAGGGGAGGAGATGTCCATGCAGATAAGAAGTGGTGGCGCGCCCTCTGCTGGTGAAATGGTGAACTGCAGGGACCAAGCCCAACGAAGCGCTTGCTCTGAGACTACGGGCGGCTTTCGAGACTCCTTGGGGGATCTTAAAGCGCAGATTCCTGGGCCCACGCCTTGCTGCATCACCTCCATGATTCTGACTCAGGAATCTTGGGGGGAAATCTGTGTTTCTCCCCTTTTAGTTAGTACCTGCTTTTGCAGGACCCCCAGGGCCACCTTTTGAGGAATGCTGGTCTTGGGCAAAAGGATGGTGGAGCCTTTGAGTTTCCCAGCCACCTCTGTGGTCTGGAGGGCCAGTCCTTCAGTCCTGCGACCCTGAGTGTGGCCTTGGGAATAGCAGGGTCACAGTCACACACAGTCCCTCCCTCGGGGGCTCTCAGCCTACCAGCATAAACCAGTTTTTTTAAAAGCTCAATCCGTTTTGAGGGGGGAAATGTGGATTGTATGGCCTCTTGTTGGCCAGCCCATAAGCTGCGGTTAAATGCCCTCCTTTCTAATAATAGTCAAAAGTGGGGGAGGGGATCTTAGACCCTGGAACCAGAGACTCTGGGTTGAAATCCCAGCTCTCCATTCACTAGCTGTGTCCTTAACAAGATGCTTCATGTCTCATTAATGGTGAGAAAACATGCCTTTTAGGCTTCCTAGGATGAGAAAAAGTGATTAAAGCACTAAATACAAGCCCAGCCCTCGGCAAAAACTCAGCAACCGGGAGCTGCTATTGCTGTAGCTAGTATTGTTTTCAACAGACCCTCACCCTGGGCTCGTTCTGCACTGAGCTGGAAGAGTTAGAGGGGGCGGGGAGGACACAGGGCGGAAAATGAATGGAAAGCTGTCCGTGCCTTCAGAGAGCCAAGCCTAGTGGGGCGGGGAAACGTGGCAGCCTGAGGCCTGGTTGCAAGATGACGTGGGTCGCAGCCACTGTTCAGCTGCGACCCTGAGTGAGAGCCACCCTGCTGAGCCCAGCCCCACCCGGAACCATGGGAGGAAATGACGCTGACTGGCTGCCGCTGTCTTATGCCACCAAACCTGGGCCAGTTTGTTACCTGGCAGCGTGTCGTCGATGGAAAGTGATGGGTTAAAGACCAGGATGGGGGCCCGTGCACCCTGCCTGGGGCAGTGCACTGGTCTTAGCTGTTCGTTTTCCTTCTCACTGAAGCCGGTCCCCAGCACATTAGCACCGTTGCCGGAGTCTGCCAGCCAGACCTGTGACGACCACCAAACCCAACTCCAGGCTGCTCAGCACTGCACAGCTTCCCCACTGATGATCTCCCCACAGCGCCAAACGCAGGCCCCCCAGGCTACAGCGAAAGGCCCTCCATCGTTAAAACGACGGCAAGAAGACTTGGGGGAGATCGGAGGGTGGGGCTGCTATCTTGCTATCCAGCTGCTGACCCCCCACGGTCTTTGACACCGATACTGCCCACGCTCAGTCACAGCCCCTCTGGTTGCCAGGTGCTGCGCCGGATCAGCGTCCCAGCTCCCAGAACCTCAGAATGTGACTGTGCGTGGGGGTGCGTGACTCTGTGGAGGTGACTGAAAGACGTCGCTAGGGTGGGCCCTAGCCCAAGGGGGCCAGTGTGCTCGTAAGAGCAGGGAGATTTGGGCGTCAACGCCAACAGAGGAAGATGACGTGACGCTGCGGGAAGAAAGCAACTGCACACCCCACCCAAGGGGCGGCCTGGTGCAGACCCCCAGTACGGCCTTTGGAAGGGACCAAGCCTGCTGATGCCTTGACCTTGGACTTTCAACCTCTGGAACCATCAGAAAATAAATGTTCATCCTTCTTTATTTCTTAAATTTATATCCGGTAGAGAAAGAGAGAGCTAGAAACAGATGCTGGGGTTCCCAGAAAGTCTAACCAGACTGCCTCTGCTTTTTTAGATTTTTCCAGACACACATCACCCCTCAGTCAGTGGTCCCTCCACCAACAATGGGGTGCACGTGGTGCTGTGTGAGTGTCCTGGTGAAGGCCCTCATTATGGTCTGAATGTCTGTGGCCCCACAAAATTCGTAGGTTGACATCCTGGCCCCCAAAGGCGTGGGGCTTTTGGGAGGCACTAATGTTGTTAAGAGTGGGGCCTCATGAGTGGGGCCTCATGAGTGGGATTAGTGTTCTTGAGACTGAGGCCCCAGAGGGCTCCCTAGCCCCGCCCCCACATGAGGACACAAGGAGAAGTCACCGAGCTACAAACCAGGAAGAGGGCGTCCCCCAGAAAGGGGCTTGTCTGTAACAATGCCGTCAAAGAATTCTGTCTGAGTCATCCGTCAGAGGGACTTGCCGCTCCAGGCCAGGCCTGTTCTGGCTCAGAGAGACGGATGGGGCTGTGACTCGGCTTGTTGCCTGCTCGGACCTCAGGGATGATCCGTGAGGAACTCATGGCAGTCCTCAATGTGACAGGCAAGGTTTTCATAACCCTTGAGCCCCACCCCCACCCCCGGCCCACACCCCAGAGGCCTCAGGATGAGCAGCAGCCAGAGGCTGGGCAGCAGTGAGCGAGCTTTGAGCTAGTGGCTGAGCCCAGCCTGTCCCCCGTGGGGATGGGCATCACCCCCCATTCCTCCACACTCTCAGGCAGTGACTCCTCTCAAAGGTCTGAAGGTCATTTCCATCTTTCCTTCTGGGCACTCTTTCTCGTGGGAAAAAATGGTGCAGGGATCACATGCGGCACTTCATGAAATTCAAATCTCCCTAAATTGGACCATGCGTGTACAGGGTAGGGGGAGGTCGAAACTTTCTTAAGATGCTCTGACAGGACCACAATGCAAAGGGGTTTGAAAACTCTCATTGAGCCATATTCACACATTTCAGGATCGAGGACCGGCGTACGATCCATTTGGGATACTACCGTAGGAGAGAGCTCTGGTTTTTGCTGTGTTTACTGTGGCCGACCCTCATTCCAAGCACTTTGTGGACATGAATTTGCTGACTCCTCCTGACACCCCTGAGATTTAGGAAGAGCCACTGCCTGCAGTCCACAGGGCCAGTGAGCACGGGGTCCCGTGGCGGGGCCGGGCCCCAGCAGGGTGTGCGAGCCTGGGTCCTGGCCCACCAGCACAGCAGCAAGCCGGCAGGGAAGAAGGGAACACCCCTGGAGCCTGACGCAGATCGGGGATGCACCAAGGATGCCACCTTGTCCCCTTCACATCAGCCCTCCCAGTGAGTAATTGCTCCTCATCTGACAAACGAGGAAAGTGAGGTTCAGGGGGACAGTGTGACTTGCCCAAGGTGTCACGGTCAGACGTGGCAGGACCTGCCCGATTCCAAAGCCTTCCCTCTGTCCAGAGCGTCTCAGGGGCAGGCACCGGGGACGAAAGGGCAGAGGCTGTGTACTCACAGTGGGGTCAGGCTGCAGCTGAGCGCACCCTGAGCCTGCAGCGCTGTTGCATCAGCCTGAGTCACGGCAGGGGCCCGACTCAGGCAGCAAAGCCCCAACTGTAGGCTCTCGTAAAGGGAATCATTTGATTTTGTGTTCATGAGCCCAGAACTCAACACCACCCTTCCTTCGTTATTTCTGTCAGGGAACGGGCTGGGGCACCTGTCACCTGCCACCACCCCCCACCCCCACTCCAGGGCAGAGCAGACCTTCTCGTGGAGGCGGGGGTGTCCATGCAAAGAAAAAATGGTCTACAGTGCAAGTCCTGACTCGGAATCTGAGCTAACAACGTCTCTGGGCTTTAGTTTTCTCCTCTGTACATGGGATAAGGATAGTACCCTGTGTGTGTGTGTGTGTGTGT
>PVIA01012877.1:0-35304 GCA_004024845.1 Tonatia bakeri
TTTTTTTATCTTCTTTTTCTTAGATAAGTCCCTTTAACATTTCATAAAATAAGGGCTTGGTGATGATGAACTCCTTTAACTTGACCTTATCTGAGAAGCACTTTATCTGTCCTTCCATTCTAAATGAAAGCTTTGCTGGATAGAGCAATCTGGGATGTAGGTCCTTGCCTTTCATGACTTGGAATACTTCTTTCCAGCCCCTTCTTGCCTATAAGATCTCTTTTGAGAAATCAGCTGACAGTCAGATAGGAACTCCTTTGTAGGTTACTGTCTCCTTATCTCTTGCTGCTGCTAGGATTCTCTCCTTCATTTTTACCTTGGCTAATGTTATTATGATGTGCCTTGGTGTGTTCCTTCCTTCTTGGGTCCACCTTCTTTGGGACTCTCTGAGCTTCCTGGACTTCCTGGAAGTCCATTTCCTTTGCCAGATTGGGGAAGTTCTCCTTTATTATTTGTTCAAATAACTTTTCCACTTGTTGCTCCTCCTCTTCTCCTTCTGGTACCCCTATAATTTGGATGTTGGAATGTTTAAAGATGTCCTGGAGGTTCCTAAGCTTCTCCTCATTTTTTTGAATTCTTATTTCTCCATTCTTTTCTGTTTGGTTGTTTCTTTCTTCCTTCTGATCCACTCTATCATTTTGAGTCCCAGTTTCCTTCCCATCACTATTGGTTCCCTGTACATTTTCCTTCATTTCTCTCATTGTAGCCTGCATTTGTTCATCTAATTTGCGACCAAAATCAACCAATTCTGTGAGCTTCCTGATCACCAGTGTTTTGAACTGTGCATCTGATAGGTTGGCTATCTCTCGGTCGCTTGAAAGGATCGGTTCTGGAGCTTTGATTTGTTCTTCTGTTTGAGCCATCTCTCTCGCTCTCTTTCTCTCTCTCTCTCTCTTTTTTTTTTTTTTTGGTCTGGTCATGCCTGTTACAGTAATGGGCGGAGCCTTAGGTGTTTACCAGGGCGGGGCACCCCAGTAGCTGAGTTGTGATGTTGTATGTGGGGGCAGAGTTGAGAGGGAACAATGGTGGTTGCTCTGTTCTCTGTGGGACCTCAGTCTTTTCTGCTGCTTCTCCCAAGCAAACTGGACCCCTCTGGTGCCAATCCCCATGTGGGTGGGTTTGTGCACACTGTGGGTCCCTTCCAGGACCTCTCCTGTGAGACTGGGTGTCTCCATGCACCTCAACTCCCACAGGTGTCCTCAATCAGTGTCCTGAGGCTCTATTTCCCAGCGCTGTGATCCTGGATTGCTGCACTGCCTTGCTTTACAATCACCGCCTCACTGGGACTGCCAGTTGCTACCCCTCGGCCAGGGTCTGCCAGGTGCTGCTTGCTCATTCAGGGTCCACCTGCTGTGGTCTTGCATGCCCTGGATGCCTTACACCCCCCGAATGCCTTACACGCCTGGTCCCAACTCTCTCTGTTCTCCGCTCTGCATCCTGCACCTGGCTGCCGGACTCCACCCCTCCTACTAGTCTGGATGAACGGATATATTTCAACTTCTTGGTTGTCCAACTTCCATTCAGATAAATTTTCTGCCAGTTCTGGATGTTATTCTGTTTCTAAATTGTTGTTGTCTCTCTCTGTTGGTTGTGCGTGGAGGCACAGTTCGTCCACCTATGCCTCCATCTTGGCCGGAAGTCCCTAACTTAATTTTTTTTAACAGTTAATACATTCATTTGGTTTTCTTCCCCTACATCTCAGGTCTCCTTACTACAGAAAACTGGTCCTGATTAGTTTGTGGGTGGGGTATATCTTTAGAGATTATGAAAATAAATACAACAAAGAAAATATCTTTAACATTTTTCCACAAAGACAGTAGATACTGTTATATTAAACACTGATTTTTTAAAGTACTGTTTTTTTACTTTTTTATCATGAAATATTACATACATTTTAAATAATGCTGCTGTAAATATTCTTGAACATGTCTCCTGCTGCATATGTACACATATTTAAATTGGGCATATTTCCTTGAGTAGATTCATTGTGTCCTAGTGTATGCATGTCTTCAGCATTACCAGATGAAGCCAAAATACTTTCCAATATGGCTGTACCAATTTACATGGCCATGGGTAATGTGAGAGTTCTCATTGCATCATATTCTCTTCATTACTTTGTATTTTTAGGCCTTTTCATTGAAGACATTCTGAGGGTTGTGCAATGGTATCTCATTGTGGTTCGAATTTGCATTCTCTGGTTAACTAAGGTTAAGCCCTTGTTGTATGTCTATTGATGCTTTGGATTTCCTCTTTTGTAAAATGCCCATTCAAATCCTTTGCCCACTTTCTACTAGGTGGTCTCTTTTCTTCCTATTAGTTTGTGAAAGTTATTTATATCCTCTAAATAAGAGCCTTTGTCAGTAATATTTGTTGCATATATCTTCTCCTGTTCTGTGGCTTTCCTTTTCCCCCTCTTATAATGCTATCTTTTAAATGAATAGAAGTTTTAAACTTTATTATAGACAGACTTATCAATCTTTTCCTTTATGGTTAATGTTTTTAGTATCCCATTTGAGAATTATTTTCCTAAACCAACATCATGAAGATATTTGTCTATATTGTCTTTTAAAGTCTTTATTGTTTTGCCTTTCCCCCATACATTTCTTCCAAATGCCTTTTAGCACCCTTTGTGTCTTCCTGTGTCGGTGTTCAAGTCTTTATTTTTTTCTATATTTTATTCAACTCTATTGCCATTGCTTAGCACAGAATTGACCAGCAAATATATTGTATCTTGTTCTTACATTAACTAGAAGACTTAAAGGGAACCCATATTAATCCCCATTTTTTGAAAAAATGAATGACTAAGTGCATGAATGTAGTACACAATGAATGTCAAGATACTTCAATAAGTTTTTTTCTCAGAAAATAAAAATGCAGAACTAGGTACTGAGTGAAAACCCTATGATACATTATAGTAAAAGTCATTAAAAAGGACTTCCTACTTATCTTCCTATTAGACCCCCTGCTGACCATGTTGTTTTGAACAGGATTGTATTGTTACAGGTCTCAGTATCATTCGAGGATGTGGCTGTGGACTTCAGCAGGGAGGAGTGGCAGCACTTGGACCCTGTTCAGAGGCGCCTATACCGAGATGTGACACTAGAGAACTACAACCACCTGCTCTCAGTCGGTAAGCACAGCCACCTATGTGTCTGTCGGGTGCCTCAGTGAGGCTATTTGCATTCTCAGCTGCTGAGTGTTCTGGGTCATTGCAAGTGTGTGTTGATATTATTGTCCTTGATTTGTCTGATACTCTTCAGTCCTTTTTCACCTCTGTGATTATTACTTTATTCCCAGTGAAATATGATTACTTTTCTGAAGAGCAAATGGAATTGTCATTGAAAGGTCCCTGAAGTCCATTTAGCTGGACTCAAATCTTGTATCATGTCCTGTTAACAGGGTACCAAGTCCCCAAACCAGAGGTCATCTTCAAGTTGGAACAAGGAGAGGGACCATGGACATTGGAGGGGGAAACCCCACTTCAGAGCTGTTCAGGTGAGTGAGTGTGGCTCAGGCAGATGGGGGACATGGAAATAAATATCATTTTTGTAGGAGACATTGGTACCTTCTAAAGGCTGTGAAGATAACTTGTCTTGGAAACTGTAAACTTTTGTAGTTGCTTGGGGGATAGTTGACAGAAGACCTTAAATGCCATCTGATACCTAAATGTCATCTCCAGTTATGACCCAGCTATTGCCGTATCTCTTCTGTTGGCTTTTTGACAAGAAAGCTGTCTCCAACAATCCTGTACACTGGATCACATATATACCACCCTATTTAATCTAGCACCTTTTTATACTTCCTACTCCACCTCTATCTCCCTTATCTTAGATTGTTTCCTTGTACATTCAGATATGTTTAAATTTCTTTCCTTTTATTCCAATTCCCCATATTCATTACTTATGCCCCCTCCCATGGGCACCTGGTCCAATGTATTTGATCTTTGAATTTGTGTGGTATTTCTCTTAAAGCCTAAAGTATTGATTTATGAGTATGTACTTTTAGTATATATAAATTATTTTCTGCTATGTCTCTTAATTCTGTTCCTTTTTTTTACTTGTTATCTCTTGTCCTTTTGATGATAGCCATTCTAACAGGTGTGAGGTGATACCATTATGGTTTCGATTTCCCTGATGATCAGTGGTATTGGGCACCTTTTCATGAACCTGTTGTTCATCTGTATGTTTTCTTGGAAAACTTTCTATTCAGTTCTTCTGGCCTTTTTAAAATTGAGTTGGATTAGAGGGGTGGTGTTTATTGGTTTGTTTTGTTATTGCATTATGTGAGTTCTTTATATATTTTGGATATTAACCTTTCCTCAGATGTATGATTTGTAAATATTTTCTCCCATTACCTAGGTTGCTCTTCATTTTGCTGATTGTTTCTTTGGCTTTATATTTTTAACATTTTCTTTATGTTTAGCACATTTATTGTCTTCATTGAATCTTACTATATTCTGTGCTCTGTTTGTTGAGATGATACATTTTCACCCTGTGATCAGGTATCACTGTTCCATGAAATGACCCTTAATTACTTCAGCATATATGGCTCTTTTCTTTTTCTCTTCTTCCATCTCATGGGAACTTAGAGAAAAAGCACAGGATTTTAGACTGTTTGATAACTGAGGCTTTTAACTCTGTTTTTACAATTCTGTTCCCAGAATTAAGACTTTGTTTCTATTGTATAATTCAGGGTCTGATCAGAAGAGAGAAACCACATACTAATTTGAACTGGGAAGTTTAACAGAAGGAATTATTAGCTATAATGAGATTGAACTAACAAGGGGTGGCTAGTACAAGTAAAGAGAACTCTAAAGAATAAAGAAATAGCAGGAATAACAAACAGCCTGTACCTCTACCATTGTGATACAGCACCCAAGCAAATGCCTCCCCTGCTTCCAAGGGATGAGATCCAGATTTTGCTACGAGGGCACAACTGTGGTTTACAGCATGACAGTAGAATTTCTGTGGTGCCATGCTAGCAGGAGTTGCTGGAAATCTTCCCTCTGGGGTTTCAGAAAGTGGATCATGGGAAAGTGTCTTGCTGGAGGTATTACACTACCAATCATCTGAGCAGCATGCCAAGGTAAACCGCTGGGTGCTGCTGGCTGCAATACACTGTAGGGGCTGGGTGCTGGGGAAGTCACCCATTACAGACAGGAGCTGAGCTCTAGAGAAGCCACCCACACTGCAAGACCCGGGTGCTGGGGAAGTTGCATGTACATCATGAGCCAGATATTAGCAAAACTGCCCACACTGCTCTTGCTGAAAAAGTGTGCTAACTGAGCCTACTAGAATGAGGAAGCAAAACCACTCCCCCCATATGTCTCTCCATTACCTTCCACTAACCAAGCTTGTTGTTGTACCAGCTGACAAGAGAAAAACATACATAAAGAGACTTAGGTCCATTTTTGTAGAGTGGACAAGGAAGCATGAATTTGAGGTTGGGAGGCAATAAATTGATAACTGGCACACTTATTCTTCAGTTTCCCAGAGTGAAGCATGGAAATTATTTAGTAAATTTAAACTTAAATTTATTGAATTTGGGGAGATAGAGGAGGATATTTTACTCTTTTTCAGAAGGATTGTTCAAGTGTCTGCTAGGAGGCATTCAAAGAACCATAGAATGTTTTTGGAAAGGGAAGACAGCTGCATGATATGTTAATGATTTCAGTCTTTGTGTATTAATATTTTCTGTTATAATACAAAACTATGCCAAATTGAGTATCAATGTGTGTAGTGCCATATTTCTTTATATGTTCATTGCAGATACAACCTCCCCAGAGATATGCTGAAATTAGAAGTAATATCATGGGCAATCCATTTTGAATATGCACAGAGGAGTAAAACAACAAGCTTAACATAAATGTATATCCTCTCATATAATAATTCTGAAGTGAATGGGTTCATTCAACAAGTCAACCTTAATCCTGACATATCACTCATGGACCATGTTCCAAATCATTGTTCTGTCATCTACTAGGGCATTGTCAACTGCATGGTTTATGCTGGGTCATTATTGCATTCAGTGGGGAGAGAAAGGAGGAATACAGAAAATTTGTCTACTGTCTTAAGGCCTCACATGGAAGTTGCACATATCAATCACTTTTGCTTATACTCCACTGGTGAGAACAAAGTGAAGATGGTCAATGTAATGCCCAGCTACATTCTGTTACTGTAAAATAAGAGGTAAATTAATATTGATGGATGGCTTGAAGTTTCTGCAAACGATGGCTTTCCTTGTATTATTTTACTCTTGTTAAAAGCATATATTTCTGGGACCAAAAAAACCTTGCAGCTGGCTATATAAGTGGAGCACAGATACCTATTTACTCTTTGTCTATGTCAAGATGACTGGTGTTGTAAGAGTTTTTCTTATAGATATAAAAGAATTGATGTTTGATGCACGTAAGTTTAATGTTGGTGCTCATAATGGTTCAGAGAGAAAAGCAAGAAGCAGAGAGATTAGTAAGGTTTCACAGTTGATGTGTAATAAGGACATATGAAGTCTGTCTGGAAAGAGTCTAGCCATTGTTAATATAATGAGAACGGATTGTGCAACATTGATGTAACCTGGCAGCCAAGGAGAGTGGACTGGAATGTACATGTGTGAATAATGATGACTTCACTGTACTAGTCAGTGGGGTGGGTAGACAACATTGAGTGAGCATGTGTACTCTGTGGCCATCACATTCAAAATGATGGAGTGAGTAGAGCAATGAATCTGCATCAGATTTTGCTTTAAGCTTGAATATTCCTCTATGGAAACTATTAAAATGACTCAGAATGCCACAACTGGTGGGCAACTGGTGATTGGCAGCTTCATCACAACAACACACCTGCTCATGGATCACGTCTTGTGCAGAGTTTTTTTGTGAAACATCAAATCACCCAGGTGACTCAGCCCCCCTACAGCCCAGATTTGGTGTTCTGTGACTTCTGGCTTTTCCTAAAACTAAAACCACCTTTGAAAGGGAACAGATTTCAGACCCTTGATGAGATTCAGGAAAATATGATTGGGCAGCTTATGGCAATTGGGAGAAATGTGTAAGGTCCCAAGGTGCCTACTTTGAAGGGGACTAAGGTTTCATTGTCCTATGTACAGTGTTTCTTGTATCTTGTATCTTGTATCTTGTATCTTCTTCTACAAATGTCTCTATTTTTCATAGAACATAGCTGGGTACCTTCTGAACAGACCTTGTATAATCTGAAATATTTCTTGCATGCCAGGCTTCCCTTTAACAGACTTTAGTTTCTTCTTCTGGTTACTTGTTTCATTAACCAGACCTTCTACTAGTGGATATGGGTTCCCAGGGTCCAAATCCCATCTCTCTCACTTACTTCGCTATTTGATCTTCAACAAGGTACATAACTTCTCTGTGTTTGTTTTCTTACCTGTGAAACATGATTGATAATGATAGCTACCTCTTAGAGTTTAGTGAGGATTAAATGAGCTGTTATGTGTAAAGCACTTGGAACAGTGCCCACTGCATCGCAAATGTTATAAAATTGTTTTGTATATAGTGAGTGTCCTACAAGAATTTTATATTACTGCATTATCACTATTTTCATTATTGTCATATGGGCTCTGTGTTCATCTTGTCTGAATTACACATACCCTCTATCCTCTGCTAATTATTCTTTGAGTCATTTTCCTTTTTCTTTTTAGATGAAGATATTGGGCAAACCCAACAACAGAGAATTTCTGGAGAAGTTTTATTCCACTGTGAGAAATTTGGTCAATCCATGGAAGATTCATTGTGTTCCATTTTAGAATTGTGGCAAGATAATGACCAGCTAGAGAGAGATCAAGAAAAGCAAAATAACCCTGTAAGTCATGTGAAAGTATTCATTAAAGAGAGGAGCTATGAATGTAAAAACTTTGAAAAACTAATTCATATGAGTACCAAGATTGTTCCTTCAATTAAAAGACTCCATAACTATGACACATTTGGAAAGGGTTTGAAGCATACTTTAAACTTACATAATCATAATAAAAGCAATGCAACAATGAGCCTTGATAAGATTTTTGGAAATGGCAACAATTTCGCCCATAGCTCTTCCTGCACTAAGAATGACAATGCTAATACAGGAACAAATGCTTGTGAATACAATCAATGTGGAAAACATCTTGGCCACAAACAAGCTCTCATTCACCATCAGAAAATTCACACCAGGAGGAAACTTTGTGTATGTACTGAGTATGTGAAGAGCTTCACCCAGAAGTCAGATCTCTTTGCACATCAGAGAATTAATGCTGGAGAAAAATCCCATGAATGTAACAAAAGTGATAAAGTCTTCACTCAGAAGCCCCAAATTGATGTAGCTCAGAGTGTTTATACAAGAGAAAAGTCCTATATATGTACTCATTGTAAGAAGGCCTTTACTCTCAAGTCCAACCTCATTACACATCAGAAAATTCATACTGGGCAGAAACCCTACAAATGCAGTGAATGTGGAAAAGCCTTTTTCCACAGATCGTATCTCTTTAGACATATGAGAATTCATACAGGAGAAAAACCTTATGAATGCAGTGAATGTGGAAGGAGCTTCTCCCAAAATTCAGACCTCAGTATTCATCAGAAAACTCACACTGGAGAGAAACTCTATGCATGCAGTGAGTGTGGGAAAGCCTTCACAAGAAAATCAGCACTCAGGATGCATCAGAGAATTCACACAGGAGAGAAACCCTATGCATGCACTGAATGTGGGAAGGCCTTCATCCAGAAATCACATTTCAATACACATCAGAGAATTCATACTGGAGAGAAGCCTTATGAATGCAGTGACTGTGGGAAGTCATTCACTAAGAAGTCACAACTCCATGTGCATCAAAGAATTCACACAGGAGAAAAGCCCTATATATGCACAGAATGTGGGAAGGTCTTTACTCATAGGACAAACCTCACTACTCATCAAAAAACTCATACTGGAGAGAAACCCCATATGTGTGCTGAATGTGGGAAGGCTTTCAGTGATCAGTCAAATCTCATTAAACACCAGAAAACTCATACTGGAGAGAAACCCTATAAATGCAATGGTTGTGGAAAAGCCTTCATATGGAAGTCACGCCTCAAAATACATCAGAAATCTCATATTGGAGAGAGGCACTATGAATGCAATGAATGTGGGAAAGCCTTTATCCAGAAATCAACACTAAGTGTGCATCAGAGAATCCATACAGGAGAGAAACCCTATGTTTGCCCTGACTGTGGGAAGGCCTTCATCCAGAAATCACATTTCATTGCACATCATAGAATTCATACTGGAGAGAAGCCTTACGAATGCAGTGACTGTAGAAAATGCTTCACTAAGAAGTCACAACTCCGTGTGCATCAGAAAATTCACACAGGAGAGAAACCCAATATATGTACTGAATGTGGGAAAGCCTTCACTGACAGGTCAAATCTCATAACACACCAGAAAATCCATACTAGAGAGAAACCCTATAAATGCAGTGACTGTGGAAAAACCTTCACCTGGAAATCACGCCTCACCATCCATCAGAAATCTCATACTGGAGAGAGACACTATGAATGCAGTAAATGTGGGAAAGCTTTCATCCAGAAAGCAACACTAAGTATGCATCAGTTAATTCACACAGGAAAGAAACCCTACACTTGTACAGAATGTCAGAAGGCCTTCACTGACAGATCAAATCTCATTAAACACCAGAAAACTCGTAGTGGAGAAAAACTATAAAAACAGTGACTGAAAAAAAGCCTTCAGCTGGAAATTGTGACTGGGTATGCATCAGATGGCTCATAGCAGAGGAGTGCCTGATGACACAATCATTGTGCATGGGGAAATAGATGCGACAGATTACAGGTGAAGTGGACAGAAAGCAAACAAAGCCAAGTATCCCCCAAAATCAAATAACTACATTACCACAGTTAATACACAATTTTACGTGTAGGGAGACTCTTCAATAAAACCTTTCGACAATAGTCCTGTTTGGTTTCATGACTCATGCAGGGGCTCTCAAGCTCCTGCAAATAGTAGAAATAGGGACCCCAGAAGATGATTTTAATCTCTTATGTTTCACTTTTTGAATAAAGGACTTTATAAATTGAGTATTGATTAGTTCTTCATACCTGGAATGTAAAAGTATTCAATATTGGACAAAATTTTTCAAATTTCTAGGGTGGGGCAAAAATGTTTTCATTGTCTAAATACCTGCAGGCACAGAAGTCAAGGCAAAAATCTACTTTGGAATGCAGATCTATGAGTAGGAGCCAGGGGTTTTTGTGATCATTGACATTTAAGACACAGAAAAGACTGCCATGAACTGTTCTTTCTCTTCCCTTTGAGAAGTCATCATGGTATGTTTCTTAAAAATGAATTTTTTTAAAGATTTTATTTATTTTTTTAGAGAGGGAAGGGAGGGGGAGAGAGAGAGAGAGAGAGATCAATGTGTGGTTGCTGGGGGACATGGCCTGCAACCCAGGCATGTGCCCTGACTGGGAATCGAACCTGCGGTGCCTGGTTCACAGCCCACACTCAATCCACTGAGCTACACCAGCCAGGGCTTAAAAATGAAATTTTAAAACTAAAAGTTAAGTCTGACTTTATGCATTGGTGAATTAGAAAAAGCTCTAGCTTATGTCACAAGAATACAGTTATTACATGTTGCACACATCTAAGGGTGGCAATTGTTCCCTCATTAATTCCATGATGTGGCATCAGGTGATGATTCACACTCAAAAAAACCATGCATACCTTCTAACCTGTACCCTAAAACCTATCATTTACGTAAATTGCACGCTACAGACTTCTTATCTCTTTAGTGATTGACCTTGACCCATGAGACTCTGGACTTCCAGTCTCATCTGGAAGATGAGGCTTTTGCTTTCTTTGGGACTCTTGTTTGAAAAAGAATGAGTGAGAAATTTGGTTTCAATACATAAAGTTTTTACTTTGTTTTTCTTCCAATTTGATTAAGATATATTCATTTTCTATATGCATATTAAGGCTACTTTTGTGTGGATTGCTATGGGATAAGGTCATTTTGCATTGTAGTTGGCTAGTTTAAGATATGATTAAAGCTTATTATAGTTGAATAACTAGAAGACTTTTCTTGAAAGAGCATTGCTTTTTTTAAACACTGATATATAGACACTTTTTCATTTTAAATGTTTTTAAACAATACTCATGAGAAAGGGAGTTTTATTTCTCAAATGCAATTTTTATTAAAGTATAATGCATATGGAAAATACATGTGTCATAAGCTTACAGCTGAATGAATTCTCACAAATTGAAAATACTCAGATCAAGAAACAGAACATGACCAACACTCTAGAAGCAATCCCTTTGCTCCCTTCTAGGCCTTACTACTGCTTCCACAAGGGTAATCACTGTCCTGACTTTTAGCAGCATAGATTGGTTTTCTCTGTTTTGTATTTTATATACATTAAGTCAAACAATTATATTTCATATTTCAGTGTTTATCTTCTTTCATTCACATTATGAATGTGAGATTCATCTATATTGTTTAATATAGTTGTAGTTAATTCATTGTCATGTTATATTCCACTGTGTGAATATGCTATAATATATTTATCCTACTGTTGATGAACATTTGGATTGTTTGCAGCAGCTTGGGGTTATTAGGAATAGTGCTGCTATAAATATTTTAGTACCTATCTAATGGTGAACATATTTATGAATTTCTGTTAAGTATATATCTAGAAATTAAAATGCCAGGTCATAGGGTATCCATATAATCCACTTTAGTTTATAAAACTAGTTTTCCACCCTGGCTGGTGTAGCTCAGCAGATTGAGCACGGGCTGCGAACCAGGCATCGCAGGTTCGATTCCCAGTCAGGGCACATGCCTGGGTTACAGGCCATGTCCCCCAGCAACCACACATTGATGTCTCTCTCTCTCTCTCTCCCTCCCTTCCCTCTCTAAAAAAATAAATAAATAAATAAAATCTTAAAAAAAAACTAGTTTTCCAAAATGGCTGTACCAACAGCAAATTGTGAAGCAAATTCTAGTTGCTCTACATCTTATCAACACTTGGCATCTTCCATCTTTTTTACTTTAGCCATTACGGTGGCTATACAGTAATATCACAGTGTTGTTTAATATTTATTTCATTGTCCTCCAATCCCACCGTAGTATCTCTCCAAGACAGTTGACTGATATCTGAGTTCCGAGACCAAGCCATGGTCCTCACATGGCTGTACCATTTTACATTCCACCTTCAATAAAAGCAATTAATAAGTTTAATTCTTTTCTAAAAAATTATTGTATTTTTCCATTACCATCTGACCCCTGCATATCCTCCTCACTTTAATTCTTCTCACACACACAAAAGACCAAAACCAGATGGTTTAATTGGTTAATTGCATACATTTGTGAGATAAATAATATCAACACTCCACAAAATCTTTCAGAAAACAGAGGAGAGGGGAATACTTCCAAATTCTATGAAGGCAGTATTACCCTGATACTTAGCCATACAAACATATCACAAGAAAACAAAACTAAAGACCATTATTCCTAATGAACATAGATGTAAAAATCTTCAACAAAATACTAGCAAACTGAATCCAGAAATATGTAAACATATACATCATAACCAACAGGGGTTTATTCTAGTGATGCAAGGCTGCTTCAAAATTCAAAATCATGCAATATAATCTGTCAAATTAGCAGGCTAAAAAAGAAAAATCACATGATCTACAGGTTCAATATAACTTTTTCTAATTTCCAACAAGTCTTTCTTCCCTAGAAATTTACAAGCTAATCCTAAAATTTATACAGACATAGAAAGGACCAAGAATAGCAAAAAGAAGTTTGCCAAAGACGAACAAACTGGGAGGAAATTCACCTCCTAATTTCAAAATTATTATAAAAGTATAGTAATTAAGACAGTATGGTATTGGCATGGGGACAAAGACATATTCTGTTAATGGAACAGAATAGAGTCTAGGAGCAAGCCCTCATATGGTAAAAATATTCTTTACAAAAGTATAAAGGTAATTCAATGAAGAAAAAACAGTCTTTTTAACATTTACTGAAAGGATAATTGGATATTCACACACAAAAAGATGAATTTAAATCTTGTTTAACACCATACTAAAAATTAACTCAGAATGGATCAGAGATGTAAATATAAAAGCTAAAATTATGAAAGTTTTAGCAGAATACATAGGAGAAAATAAATCTCTGTCTTTGTATTAAGTAATTCTTAGAGAGTACACCATGAAGAAAAGAATGATACACTGGATTTCATCAGAACAAAAAAGGTCTGTACTTCAAAAGACACTATTAAGAAAGGGAAAAGAAGACAAAACAGACTAGGAGAAACTATCTGTAAATCATGTATCTGATAAAGGACTTGTATCCAGAAAATATAAAGAAGGCAATAATAAAAAGAAGAAAAACAACCCAGTTTAAAAATGGGCAAAAGGCCCTGACTGGTTTGATTCCATTGGACAATATCCCATAAGGTGATAGGTCGCCAGTTCAATTCCCAGTTGGGGCACATGTATGAGTTGTGGGCCAGGTCCCTGGTTGGGGCATGCATGAGAGGCAACTGATTGTTGTTTCTCTCACACATTGATGTTTCTCTTCTTCTCTTTTCTAAAAATAAATAAATAAATAATTTTTAAATGGGCAAAAGATTTCAAGAGACATTTGCAACCTAAGTGACCATCAGTAAATGAGCAGATCAAAAAACTGTGGTGCATTTACACAATGGAATACCACACAGCAGAAAGAAAGGAGCTCCTACCCTTTGTGACAGCATGGATGGAGCTGGAGAGCATTATGCTAAGTGAAATAAGCCAGGGGGTAAAAGACAAATACCATATGATCTCACCTATAAGTGGAACCTAATCAACAAAACAAACAAGCACACAAAATACAACCAGAGACATTGAAATAAAAATCTGAAAGTAACCAGAGAGAAGGGGGGAAGAGGGATAATAAGGGACAATGGGGAGACCATCGAGGAACATGTATGAAAGACATATGGACAAAGCCAAAGGGGGTGGGTTTGAGGGTGGGAGGTGGGGATGGGTGGGGTGGGGTGGTATGGTGGGGTGAAAATGGAGACAATTGTACTCGAACAATAAAAAAAAGGTATACAAATAAGTACATGAAACATGCCCCACATCATTAGTCATAAGAGAAATTTTAATGAAAACCACAATGAAATACCACTTTTTTTGTATAATATATACTAAAATATCTATAATAAGAAAATCATAACAAATATTGGTAAGGATATGTAGAATCAGGAACTTCTTTACATTTCTGGTGTGAATGCATTAAAATGGTATAGCCACTTTGGAAAAGTCTGGCAGTTTCTAAAAAGTTGATTATAAATTTACTGTAGGACCCAAAAATGCCATTCCTATTATGTACCCAAAAGATATGTAACATGTGGTCACACAAGCACTTGCATTTGAATATTCATAATGCATTATTCATATGAGGCAAAACATAGAGACAATCCCAATATCCATCAACTAGGGACTAGGTAAACAAAATGCAGTATATTTGGCAATAAAAAGGAATAAATACTAATTCAGGCATACCTAGTTTTATTGCACTTCACAGGTTTTGCTTTTTTTTTTTTTTTACAAACTGAAGGCAAGATCAGCAGAAAGATTATGACTCACTTTTTTGCAATACTCTATTACAGTAATCTAGAACTGAACCCACAGTATATCCAAGGTATGCCTGTAAATACTACAACATGGGTGAACCTCAAAAGTAGTATACTAAGTGAAAGAAGCAAGACACAAAGATCTAATATTGTATTTGTACATTATTTATAGAAAATGTCCAGAAAAAGTCAAATCTATAAGAGATCAATAGATTAACAGTTGTCTGGAGGTGAGATTGAGAACAGTCATTATCTGTAAACTAGTACAAGGGATATTATTGGGGTGATATAAATGTTATGGAATTTGATTGTGGTGATGGTTGCAACTGAGTAAGTGTAATAAAGGCCACTGAAGCAATCCTTAAATCCATTCCTGTTTAAAGGAGTCTCTGCCATAACATCTGTTGCCACCTATAGCTAGAATAAAGTGTCTTGGAGCCTGTTACCTCCTTAAGAATAAACTTTTGGATGTCACTGCCAGGCACCCAGTGGCGCTTTGTCTAAGCCTTCAGCAGGCTTTCTGGAAACAAAAATGGCTATGGCCAGCAATTTCTACCTGCACTACTATTTAGGACACAAGGGCGAATCTGGACATGAGTTTCTAGAATTTGAGTTTTGGTCGAACAGCAGTTTAGACATGCCAGCAACAGCAATGACAAAAATGATTTCCTGATCAGAAAAGAGGCCTATGTACGGAAGACTGTGAAGAAAATTACTGATGACAGTGAAATTACAAAAGAAAATGATGCTTTGTGGCCTCCCCTTGACAGGGTTGGCCAACAGAAGCTTGAAATTTGAATTAAAGATTAACACATTTCTTTTACTACATAGAAAATAGGTGCTCTTATTGATGTAAATCAGAGGATTCTGAAGGCCTTTGAGTATTTTACTGTTTGGTGCAGGATATGAAATGTTTAGTTTTTAGTCTTACTGGATTACATTTCAAGATTAAACCAATCTAAGTTATATGTTTTTTGAAGATTTTATTTATTTATTTTTAGAGAGAGGGGAAGGGAGGGAGAAACAGAGGGAGAGAAACATCCATGTGTGAGAGAGATACATCAACTGGTTGCCTCTCGCATACCCGTAACTGCGGACCTGGCCTGCAACCTAGGCATGTGCCCTGACTGGGAATCGAACCAGTAGTCCTTTGGTTCGCAGGCCAGCACTCAATCCACTGAGCCACACCAGCCAGGGCTGTTACATGTTATTTGAACTTGTTTTTATGTTCAATTAAAGTTTGTATAAAGGAGGGTTTCTCATTTACAATATTGGCATTTTTGTGAATGTGAAGCAAATACAACTTTTTGTATGTAAATTGAAAATAAGAAAATACATAAACAACCCTGGCTGATGTGGTTCAGTTGGTTTCAGCATTGTTCTATACACCACAAGAGTGGTGGTTCCACCATTCCCCATTCCCAGTCAGGACACATCCTGGGTTACATACAAGAGGCAATCAATTGATGTTTTTTCTCTCATATCGATGTCTCTCTCTCTCTCTCTCTCTCTCTCTCTCTCTCTCTCTCTCTCTCTCTCTCTCTCATCAATGGAAACATGTCCTCGCGTGAGTATTTTTAAAATTGTATACACACACACAGGTTTAATGGTTATCATCACTTGTGTCCAAGTGGGTTGGACAGTCCCCATGCACATTAAATTCTGTAAATAAAAGCCACCTTTTGTTGAAATTTTGTTCCAATAAAATTTACCAAAGCCTAAAATATATATATATTTAAAATTTTTTAAAGAAAAAAGAACAGCCCTGACCAGTGTGGCTCAGTGGATTGGGCATCATTCCACAAAGCAAAAGGCCACTGTTTCAATTCCCGCTGAGGGCACATGCCTGGGTTGTGGGTTTGGTCCCCAGTCAGGGCATGTATGAAAGGCAACTGACTGACTTTTCTCTCTCACATAAATGTTTCTCCCTCTCTCCCTCCCTTCCCCTCTCTCTAAAAATAAACGAATAAAATCTTTACAAAAATAAATAAAAATGAAAAAAGAATACACTTGTGTTTTTTAAAAAATCATCGAAATGTACAATTTAAATATGGAATGTAAATTATACCTCAATAAAGTCTCTTTTTCAGTTATTTTGGCTATTCTAGGTCCTTGACACTTCCATATGAACTGCAGAATAAGTTTGTCCATTTCAGCAACAACAAAAAAGCTACTATGATTTTTATTTGGATTGTTTTTTTAATCACTTTTATTTTCAATTACAGTTGTCATACATTATTGTATTACTTTCAGGTATATACCTCAGTGATTAGACATTACATAACTTAATAAGTGATCATCCTGGTAAGTCTCACACCCATCTGACACCATACATAATTATTAGACTATTATTGACTACCTTCCCTATGCTATATTAGACTATTATTGACTACCTTCCCTATGCCCATGACTTATTCTGAAACAACCAATCTGTATTTCATAATCCCTTCACCTTTTTTGCCCATCCTCCTAACCCCCTCCCATATGGCAGCCATCAAAATGTTCTCTATATCTATGATTCTGTTTCTGTACCACTTGTTCATTTATTTTGTTTTTTAGATTCAATTGTTGATAAATATGTATTTATTGCCATTTTGTTGTTCATAGTTTTGATCTTCTTCATGAAGAAGACCCTCTAACACAGGGGTGTCCAACCCATGGCCTACAGGCTGCATGTGGCCCAGAATGGCTACAAATGCAGCCCAATATAAAATCATAAACTTACTTAAAACATTATTAGATTTTTTGTGGCTACATGTCACAATGTCACACAAAATAAATGTACAATGATGTATAAAATAAATGTATATATAATGATGTTTTATTAGATATGTACACTTTCTATATTAGTGACTGCAAACTTGAGACTTACTTGATGATTTTAAAAGATAAGCAAGCCCTGGCTGGTGTGGCTCAGTAGATTGAGTGCCGGCCTGTGAACCAAAGGATCACAGGTTCAATTCCTAGTCAGGGCACATGCCTGGGCCACAGATGGGGTCCCTGGTGGGGGGCACATGAGGGGTAACCACACATTGATGTTTCTCTTCTTCTTTCCCTCCCTTCCCCTCTGTTTAAAATTAGTTAAAATCTTTTAAAAATGATTATTGAAAGGGCTACTGCATAATGAGGTTATTATGTGAGGATTTCTTTGCTTATCTGTGGTGGCAGACATCATGAAAATTATGCACAGGTCTGTTTTTTTTTTTTTTTGCTTATCAGTTTTCATTAGTGTTTGTGTATTTAATGTGTGGCCCAAGACAACTCTTCTTTTTCTAGTGTGGCCCAGAGATGCCAAAAGGTTGGACACCCCTGCTCTAACATTTCATATAATACTGGTTTGGTGGTGATGAACTTCTTTAGCTTTTTCTTTTCTGGGAAGCTCTTTATCTGTCCTTCAATTCTAAATGATAGCTTGCTCGTTAGAGTAATCTTCGTTGTAGGTCCTTGCTTTTCATCACTTTGAGTATTTCTTGCCACTCCCTTCTGGCCTGCCTCTTTTAAAAAATTAGCTGACAGTCTTATGGGAGTTCCCTTGTAGGTAACAAACTGCTTTTCTCTTGCTGTTTTTAGGCTTTTCTTTAACCCTTGACATTTTAATTATGTTATGTGTTGGAGTGGGCCTGTTTCAGTTCACCTTGTTTGGGACTCTCTGTGTTTCCTGGATTTTTATGTCTATTTCCTTCACCAAGTTAGGGACATTTCTCTCATTATTTTTTCAAATAAGTTTTCAATTTCTTGCTCTCTCTTTTTTTTCCTTCCGGCACCCCTATGATGTGAATATTGGTATGCTTGACATTGTCCCAGAGACTCCTTACACTATTTTCATTTTTTTAATCCATTTTTCTTCTTACTGTTCTGATTGGTTGTTTTTTGCTTCCTTATATTCCAAATCATTGACTTGATTCTTGGCTTCATCCACTCTACTGTTGATTTCTTATAACTTATTCTTTATTTCAATTAGTGTATCCTTCATTTCTGACTGTTTTTTTTAATGTTTTTGAGGTTCTTATTAATTCACCAAACATCTTTATAACCAGTGTTTTGAACTCTGCATCTTATAGATTGCTTGTCTCCATTTTGTTTAGTTCTTTTTCTGGAGTTTTGATCTGTTCTTTCATTTGGGCTATGTTTTTTGTCTTCTCATTTTGACAGCCTCCTGTGTTTGATTCTCTGTATTAAGTCAAGCTGTTACATCTTCCAGACTTGATAGAGTGGCCTAATGTAATAGATATCCTGTAGGGTCCAGTGGCACAGCCTCCCCTATGAACTAAGCTGGGTACTCAAAGTATAACTTCTGCATGGGCTGAATACTCTCTCCTCTTGCAGTTGAGGCTTGATTGCTGTTGGCATGTCAATTGGAGGGATTTACCCATGTGAATAAGCTGCAAGGAATGGCTGTGACCACTCACAACCAACCTCCAACCACTGTGGAGGATCATCTGTGCAGAGGCCCACTCCACAGAGCAAGACTTACTTTAACAGGGCTCTCGTACCCACTGAGTCTGCTCCTTGAGCGTGTCACTTGTGGAGGTGGTTGGGTGGTGGTGTTCCAAAGCAGTCTCAAGCCGTCCAGTAGGTGGGTTGGCTCTGGGGCCTCCCAGGAGGTGTAGGCCAAGTTCAACCACCATCTGTGCTCTTCTTGGAGCACCCCCACCTTGGCATAAGCTACAAAGTGATCTGTAGGTGGCTGCTACTTGTACTGGACTTTGAGGTATCCAGGCAAGGCCAAGCTGTGAACCAAGGCTGGCTGCTGCTAGTGCCTGTCCTGCAGTCACTTAGCAAGAGGTATGAGGCTAGCTGAGGCCAAATGCTGCTTCTTTGAAAGAATTTAAGACAATCTGAAGTGTGAGCCAAGATAAGCCATTCACATGGAAAAGCCACTGGTATCATCTTTGCTGGCCCAGAAAGCTGGGTGATGTGAGGGCCTCAAGCAATCATCGGGGGTGGGGGGGCGGGCAAACAATGTGAGCCAGGGTGATGGAGTCTCAGATATGGCATCCACCTGCCAGCTTTGGGGGGGGGGTGACTCAAAAAAGGAACAATGGCTTCTGCCAGCAGTTCTGTCTGGGAGAAAGCTGCTCCCCAGCTCTTGCTTTAATGCTGAACAATTCAGTGGCTCTCAGTATGTCTCTGGTGCAGTGCCTTTCAAGCTGTTTTCCCCTGCACTGGAGCTCAGAGGGAGTGAGTCCAGGTAAGTTCATGCATGGGCCCTTTAACAGGAACTGCCTAGGACTTCAGAAGTTTCTATCTTCCTCAGCCTCAATCTGCTGGTTTTTACAGCCAGAAGTTATGGGGACTTACTTCTCTTCCAGGTACTGGAACCTTTGGCTGGGGAGTCTGGTGTGGGCCTGGAACCCCTCGCTCCTGAGATATCCCTTCTGAATTTTATCTGCCACGCATGGGTGTGGGACCAAATAATTCTGTGTCTCCACTCCTCCTACTGGTCTCAATGTGATTTCTTCTTTAATTCCATAGTTTTAGGACTTCCATTCAGCTAGATTTCTGGCAGTCCTGAATAATGGTTGTTCTGTAGTTTAGTTGTAATTTTGATGTGGTTGTGTGAGGCAAGTACTGTGTTTACCTCTTGGGACTGGTTTGAATCTCTAGATTAATTTGAGGAGAATTGAAATCTCAGCAATATTGAGTTTTCTGACCCATAAATAAGGTATATCCCTCCATTACTTTAAGTATTCTTTGATTTCTCTCAGAAATATTTTGTAGTTTTCAGGGTACAGGTCTTTCACATCTTCTGATAAATTATCCCCTAAGTATTTTATATTTTTGATGCTATTTTACTTGGTGGTGTCTTATTTCAACTTTATTGTGTGGTATTGGTTTTTAATTTCAATTTCTTGCTAATTACTCATATATTAAAAATCAATTGATATTTGTATATTCATCTTGTGCAGAAGTTAGAAGAAACAGTCCCCACACAAAACTTCCCTCCTAATACCAATTGCAAGTTCAAGTTCAAGGCTCTCCAATACCACCCTCAGGTTCAATAATTTACCAGATTGATTCACAGAACTCACTGAAAGCTGTTATACTCATAGGTGCATTTTATTACAGCTAAAGAATAGAGATTAAAATCAGCCAAGGGATGAAGCACATAGGGCAGAGGCAAGAATGGTAAACAAATGCACTTATTATCTCCACACAGAATCAAGACAGCATTACTCTCCAGGCATTGATTGCAACAGCATGGAGTACTACCAACCAGGGAAACTCACCAAAACTTTGGTGTCCAGAGCCTTTAATGGGGCTCCATTATGTAAGCACAGGTGACTGCTTGCTCACATGGCTGAGTTCAGTTTCCAACCCTCAGGAGGACAAGTTTCATGACCCAAAGCCCCCACCCTTCATCATGTCATTGATGTGGCTCTGAGCCCCCATCCTAAATCATAGATACTATCTGGATGGCAAAAGGCCCGCAGGTAAACAAAGGCATTCCTACCAGGTATGACACTCCAGAGGCCTAGAGATTACCTCCGAGAAGCTGAGGGCAAAGGCAAGGTCTCTCTGTGGTTAAGGTTGAATACTTTACTACACATGCCACCCCTAGCCTTTGGCCAAGGCTCTTTCACAGCAAAATATATTTGTCTGGGCATCTAGTTTTAGTATAGCACTTATATGACACACAGCAATAGTAAAAAATTAATTTACCCTATAAAACAATTATATACATGTTCATATTTTAATACTAATGATAACTCTTCCCCTTTGGTCTACCTCTATTTGTACCTTATGATACACTTGCGCTCAATTATTTAGCAAAAAAATTAGTTGATGATCAGCTAAATCCATTTCTTCCTCAAGCCAGTCATTTCCATCAGTATTCTATCCTGAAAAGTCTTTAACTCAATTCCCTGATATATTACACCATCAATATAAATATAATCTTAGCAACAATGCTAGTGTTACACCATATCATAGTATGGTAGTAGATGTAAACTGCATATAACACTGTATCTATAGTAAAAAATAATATACTATACTTTTAAATATTTGTTAAGAGGTTATATCTCCTAAGTGTTCTTCCCAAAATAAAACAATAAAATAAAATACTGAAAAGATACTGGCACATTACTAGAGTCCCACTTCGCAACAGCATGGATGGAACTGAAGAGTATTACGCTAAGTGAAATAAATAAGCCAGGCGGTGAAAGATGAATACCATATCATCTCACCTACAAGTGGAACCTAATCAACAAAACAAACAAGCAAGCGAAATACAACCAGAGACAGTGAAATTGAGAACAAACTGACAGTAACCGGGGAGGGGGGAGGAGATACTGGGGTAAACGGGGAAAGGGTTTTCATAAACATATATAAAGGACACATGAAAAAAAAGGGGGGTAGGATCAAGGGTGGTGAATGGGGATGGCTGGGATAGGGAAGAGTAGGGGGGATGGAGAAAACTGTACTTGAACAAATACATATATGCTTATAACCACTCAGTGAAGACAAAAGTCCTGGCTTCATGATCAATTTTTTTTCTGACACCACCTTGACAGGGGTTTGGCATGATTTTTAGGGCCTGTTGAGGGTAAAAATATAAGCTACTCACTTGGCATGTGTTAGTATGAGTGGAAGTTAGGCCACATTTGTTTTCTATATTGTTCAGATGCAATAAAGCAACTACTTTCTATAAGTTTACTGTCTTGTTAGGCTGCCCATTTCCTGGTTCTTTGACTACAGAAAACTGGCTTTTTTAGGGTCTTTTTTTGTATGGGTCCATTGACATTCCAAGTTGCCAGGTTTTCCAGCATAGTCTCAGAAATATGAGGCAAAAGGGGAAAACCCATGAAACTCACCAATATGCTCTTTTGGGGATCCTAAGGTCCCTAGCCAGTCTACATTCTATACTCCACCTTTCAGAATCATATTGTTTGTTGTATGAATATCATTTCCAGGGTTTTTTGTTGGACATAGCAGCAGGAATAGGGAAAAGTACATCTCCATTTTCCCAGAAGTAGAAGTCTTATATTTGAGCCTTTCCCTTGCTATTTTCCATGTCTCTACTATCTCAGCACGTGGAATACATTTATAGTAACTTTCTAAATATCCCTGTTGACTAATTCTAACATTTCTGTCAGTTTTGGGTTGGTTGATTGCTTGATTATTCTCATTATGTGTCCTATTTTCCTACCTCTTTGCATGTCTAGTAATATTTGATTGAATGCCATACATTGCGAATTTAACTTTGTTGGGTTGTATATTTATGCATGTCTATCAATTATCTTGAGTTTTGTTCTGGGACACAGCTAAGTTACTTGGAAACAGTTTAATTTTTACAGGTCTTGCTTATATAACTTTTAGATATATCTATTAAACCCCCACTACTGAGACAATAGCTTCCTGAATTCTCTACCAAGTGACCTATTTTTCCAGTCTGGCTAGTGAGAACAGCCCTGTGTGAGCATCAGTTACTATTTACTCTTATCCTTTCAGATGGTTCTTTCCCTGGCTTTAGTTTCCTCATACGCATGTGCTGATCAGTACTCTACAGAACACTCAAGGATACAGAATACCTAAGCAAATCAACTGGGTCTTCTCTCTGTGAAGTTTTCTCCACTCTGATAGCATGCCCTATGAATTCTAGCTGTCTTGTTCTCCTTATACTTTCAGTTCTTTCTCAACTTAGGGAATTCACCAACATCTCCCTCAGTTCTCCCTCTTTCCAATGCCTTGAAATCCCTCTGAAGGAAATAATGCTGGACCAATCATAGGGCTAATCTCATTTGTTTCTCTTTTCTCAGAGATCACTGTTCTTCATTTCCTGACATCCAGTGACTTGAAAACCATTTTTTTCCCCAATGTATTTTGTCTATTTTTGTTTCCTTTGTTTATCCCAGACATGAGGGTAAATCCAGTTACTGTGACTCCATCTTGGCAGGAAAAGCTCACAGGTGGGAATTTATAAATGTGGAGATTTGTCAGTGGAGGTCATCAATACAAGATATATTCAAAATGGTATAATTTTATGAATAGGGAATATTGTAACCTGGGTTTGTGACAAGTATGCCAGTGAACTTGATCTGTGAATGGGGAACTTGTATCTTAAGTGCTCATCAGTGTGAGGTATAGTGAGAAGTATTTAAGAAAGGGGATATATGTCAATGTGGATTATCAATGAGAGGTACTCTCTGGTAGCTAAATAGTTATGAGTATGTTCAACTGGGATTTTCAAAGTAAAAAAATCCAATGGGCAGGTGTTTGCATATCAGATTTATGAATTGAGTCACTGGGTCAATTCCCAGTCAGTGAAAGTTTTGTCCTTGGTGAATATTTAAGAAGAAAGAAATTTTCAACAGTGATCATCAGTGGAATTACACCTGGAAGGAAGGTAGTTATTAGTATATAATCCAGTAAATGTGGAACTATCAAACAGTGATACATTGATAGATGTATATGAACGAGGAAATATACAACAGGTATTGCCAATGGGGTACATATATCAACAAAGGTATTTATGATGGATATATTTGTAAAATGACCTGGGCAATAGGACCTATGCCAACAGGCAGGTGTTTAAAAATAAGGCCATTTGTCAGCAAAGGTTATAAATGGGTTATACCATAAGGTGGGTTTTTATGAATATAGATATTTGCCCTAGCTGGTGTAGCTCAGTAGATTGAGCACAGGCCTGTGAACCAAAGGGTCACTGGGTCAATTCCTAGTCAGGGCACATGCCTGGGTTGTGGGCCAGGTCCCTAGTGAGGGGTGTGTGAAAAGAAACCACATTGATGTTTTTCTTCTTCTCTTTCTCCTTCCCTTCCCCTCTCTCTAAAATAAATAAATAAAACCTAAAAAAAGAA
Source organism: Tonatia bakeri (assembly GCA_004024845.1). NCBI lineage: Eukaryota > Metazoa > Chordata > Mammalia > Chiroptera > Phyllostomidae > Tonatia > Tonatia bakeri. Next base: position 24,439 of record PVIA01012877.1, read on the forward strand.
TATAGATATTTTTCAGTGGTCAAGCAACAATGGAATATGTATTATAATGATTATTTATAAAAAGAGATTTTTCAACAGGGGTTATAACTAAGAAATATGCCCGTGGGTGTTTATGAATAAGATTTTTTAATGGCCGGAATCAATGGTTGATATGTCAATGTTTTTTATTTCTCAGTGGGAAGATTTGTCAAGAGGACTCATGAATGGAGATGTTTTAATGGATATTTTCAAATGAGGTGATCTTTTCCCCAAATTGGAAAGATTTGCCAATGGGTACGTATTTATGAAAGAGGAGGTTTGCCAAAGGGGATCACCAATAGAGTTATTCCAGTGGGATTTTTATAAATAAGAAGACAGTACAACAGTGGTTACAGTAGGCAGAATTGTAAGTAAGACCCCCAACATCCCTCTCGCCCCTATATAAACTTATCCCCTTAAATGTGGGTGGAACATATAAATATGATGAGATATAACTCTATGATTATTTTATGACAAAAGCATTATAAATATAATTAAGGTTACTAATCAGTTGACCTTAAAATAGGGAACTAATCCAAGTGAGCCTAATTAATTAAGCTCATAAGCCCTTCAAAAATGAAGACTTTTCTCCTCCTGGTGGCAGAAGAGGACCTCAGAGAAACTGGAAGTATGAGAAGCATTTGGCTTATCTTAATTGGCTTTGAAGACAAAGAAGCGCATGTGGTGAGGCATGCAGCTGGCCTCTAGAAGCAGAGAGCAACCACTGGTTGTCAGCCAGCAAAGAAATGGGAATCTCAGGGCTAGAACTGTAAGGTACTGAATTGCCAATAACCTGGATAAGGTTGGAAATAGATCTTTCTGAGAGCCTTCAGAGAAGAGTCCAGTGTGGTAAACACTTTGACTTTGGGTCTGTGAGACCATTAAACAGAGAACTCTGCCAAGCTCACTTGGACTTCTAACATACAGAACTGTGAGATAATAAATGGGTGTTGTTTTAGGCTGCTAAGTTTGTGGTAATTTGTTACACAACAATGGAAAACTAATATAATATTTGCCAATTGGGTATTTGTGAAAGAGGGGATACGCCACACTGAAGAGAGAGGACTTTTCAAGGGAATGATTTACAAAGGGCTTGGGGATTTGTCATCGTCATCCGTAGTCCTGGAAATAGTAGAGATTTATAAACATTAGGATGTGACCATAGTGAGGACTGCATAATGGTGAACTGTTATGGGTTGAATTGTGTCCTCCAAAAAGATACATTGAAGTGCTAACCCCCAGTACCTCAAGATGTGAGCTTACTTCGAAATAGAAAACAGGAAAATTATCACTTGGGGGAATGGTTGTCCTCAGAAGTCTTGAAAATGTTAGTATTTGTCAGTGGGGGAATCTGCACACTAGAAATTATTGTATGAGCAACATCATCAGTAGAAAAATATTATAAGTATATGAAATATTCAAAGTGTCTTTGGGAGAGATTATTAAAATCATGAGTTAAATTAAAGGTGCCCACGTGTATGAAATTATTACTATGATGTATTATTTATAATATTATAAATTATCATTCTTAATAAACATTATTTACAGTATTATAAATAATCATTACTAACATTTATCACTACTAGGTTATAAATTAAATTTACCATTACTACTACAAGTAATAATACATACAGCTATGTGCCTAGCACTGTTTTAAGCATTTACATATATAACTTGATTTAATACTCGCTTTGTCCCTATGAATTAATAAGCATTATTTTATCCCCATTTTATAGATGTAGAAACAGGCATAGAGAGGTAAAATGATTTCTCCAATAACACACAGCAAGTACAAGAAAAAAGGCAGAATTGTTTTTCAAAATGCAAGCAGATACTAATTAAAATTTTTTTGTTATGACCTAGTTAAAATCTTTTTATTTTTATATATTTTTAAAACTTTATTGATATGCAATTCACATACAGTAAAATTTATCCATTTAATGTGACAAATTAATATATTCACAGTTGTGTGATAATCAAAATAGAATTTTAGAATATTTTCATCATCCCAAATGAAACCCCATACCCATTAGCAGTCACTCTACATTTCTCCCACCTCTCCCCACCCCAGCCCTATACAACCACTAATCTACTTTCACCATAGTCTCCAAAGATTTGACTATTCTAGACATTTCATATATATAGAATCATACAATATGTGGTATTTTATGACTGGCTTCTCTGAATTAACGTATTTTCAAAGTTCATTCATGTTGCAGCATGTATCAGTACATTTCTTTTCATTACTGAATAATATATCATTGTGTGGATAGACCACATTTTTATTATCCACTCATCAGCTGATGGACATTTGGGTTGCTTCCACTTTTTGACTATGAATAATGTTGCTGTACACATTTGTGTATAAGTTTTTGTATGGGCGTTATATTTTCATTTTTCTTGGGTGTGTACCCAGGAGTAAAATTCCTGAATCATGTGGTAACTCATTTTGAGAAACTTCCAAACTGTTTTCCAAAACAGCTACACCACTTTACATTATACCAGCAATATAAGATGGATTCAATTATTCTACATCCTCATTAACATTTATTATTATTTATCTTTTTTTCCTAGCCATACTGGTGAATGTGAAGTGGTATCTTGTGGTTTTGATTTTCATCTTCCTTATGCCTAATGATATTGAGCAGCTTTTCAGGTGCTTAGGCCATTTGAATATTTCATTTAGAGAAATGTTTATACAGATCCTTTGCCCATTTTTAAGTTAGGTTATTTATTAGTTTTTATTATTGAGTTTCAGTTCTTTATATACTCTGGACAGAAATTATGCTTATCAGATATATGATTAGCAAATAATTGCTCTCATTCTGTGGGCTGGCTTTTTACTTTATTTACAGTACCATTTGCAGCATAAAAATTTTAAATTTTGATGAAGTCAAATTTACCTTTTTGTTTTATAGTGTGTGCTTTTGGTACTGTGTTTAATAAACTATTAAGGGGCAGGATATCAATACAAATTTGGCTCCATTGTTCATGTTCTTCATTAATATATTACATAGCCTGTCTAAAAATCAAATTGCTGTCAGTAATATTATACATGAAGTTATTGTTAGGAGAGTTTCGTGTTTTGACCTGAAAAAATTACTGAGGGGTGAATACACCCATGGATCATCTTCCAACCCTAGCACAGACCTTGGAAGGATTCTGGGTAGGGACTGTGAAGCCCATTTTTTATGGAGAAGTACTGAGGCTTGACTGAGGGAAAGGCCAGCCCCCAGGCTACCCACTGAGCTGGACCCCATGTTGAACACCTCACAGGGCTGTCACCCCCATGTGTTTCCCCTCAGCCATCAGGGTCTCTCCCAAGCAGAGATTCACAGACACACAGAATGCTGGGGTAGGGGTGAGGGTAACTTACTTTACTCACTCTAGTGGGTTTTCTAGAAATGTGATGGGGAGATATAGTGACCTCAGGACTACAGATACCCTGCCAGGAGCCACACCAGGAGCCTGAAGCAGGCAGCCTCTCTGTGGGGTGTATGTCTCCACAGCAGCCATAGCTAAAGGGATCTACCTGAAAGGAAGGTACTACCTGAGAAGCCTGAGAGTTCTACTTGCTGTTTAATGTCTCTGGCCATATCTAGTACATGTAACAGTCCTGGTGAAGAGAAACAATCGGAGAAACCAGAATATAGGTAGAAGGAGGATGTGTAAATATATTCAGGACTGAGGTAATAATTGGGAAGGTAAGGTAACCTATTTCAGGTATTGCGGAACAACTAGAAGCAGCAGGAACAGTCTGTGATTCCAGACAATAGGCCAGAGCTGGGGAAACATCCCAGAACACTACAAAAGAGCCAGATGAATCAGGGAACACTCACTGCAGTGATGTGAACAGTCAGAGAGACTATTAAACAGCCAGAGTGCCAGAGAATAGTCCTTATAGTTAAACGACAGCCAGAGAAGCTGTAGAACAGCCAAATGGAAGAGAAAATCATCCCTAAATCTCATGCAACAGCTAAAACTACACAGGAGACAGCCAGAGAGATAAGGGAACAATCTTGGGCTGAGGGAACAGCCAGAGAAACAAGGAAATAGTTGAAGAGACAAGGGAACAGTGTTTGGACTTGAGAAACAGAAGAATTATCAAACATCTGGAAAGACCACAGACAACCTTGTATTTAGAAGACAGTCAGAGAGAGGCTCTACAAAACAGCCAGAGCAACAGGAGATAAACCCTCAGGATCAAACCATAGCCCAAAGACCAAGAAACAGTCTCTGAAGTGCAGAAAATAGAAAAATAAGAAAGAAACCTGGCCCTGGCTGGTGTGGCTCAGTGGATTGAGTGCTGGACTACAAACCAAAGGGTTGCCAGTTTGATTCTCAGTCAGGGCACATGCCTGGGTTGCAGGCTGGGTCTCCAGTTGGGGACATGTGAGAAGCAACTACACATTGATATTTCTCTCCCTCCTTTTCTCTCTCCTTCCCCAATAAAAACAAAAGAAAGCATTCTGAAAGACTGAGGAACCACTAGAGTCCAAGGAACAATTGTAGGGATTAAAAAAACAGCCAACAAGCACACAGAGATCAAGGAACAATGATTGGTCCTATTATAGGGTAATCACAAAATGTGGGGAATAATTACAAAGATCAAAAACACTATACTGATGACTAGAGGGAATTCAACAGACATGAGAGCTAATATAGTACCAGCAGACATGGCTATGGGGACACATGAGGGCCAAAGACACCATACTGGTGACTAATACAAGATCATCTGAAACCATGAAGGGTTCTAATGTAGGGTAGGCTCTAATGAGTCCCAGCATAGTGCCTTATGCTGCCACTCTTGAGGTCAATATATTGTACCAGTGGATAAGGAGAGACCAGCATCTGCAGGGATGGGAGTAGTGAATAGGCTGATGCTGGGATGGAGACAAAAATCACTTTAGTAGTGGCTAGTGTCTTATCAACAGAGTGATACAGGGCTAAAATGGGGTCAGTGGACAATGAATTGATTTTTTATGAAGATCAAAGACAATACTTGCAACCAAGATTAGCAGACACAGTGATGATACTAATTAATGCAAGGTCAGCAGCACATACCATGTGAGGCAAAAACTAAACTAGTGGCTAGTCATCAGCAGTCAATGTTGAGACTAATATAGAGTTAGCATACATAGTGATGGGCTCAAAGGTATGGCCAGCATGCACTATACTGGGGCATCATCACATTTATTTATTTTTAAAAATATGTATTTATGTTTAGAGAGAAGGGAAGGAAGGGAGAAACAGAGGGAGAGAAACATCGATATGAGAGAGAAACATCAATCAGTTGTCTCACATGCTACTTCAACTGTGGACTAAACCTGCAACCCAGGCATGTGCCCTAGCTGGGAACAAATCCACAACCTTCTGGTTTGAGGGATAATGCTCCAACCCCTGAGCCACAACAGTCAGGGTGTATTTAGACAGTGTTAGTGGCTAATGGGGATCAATATGCACAGTGATGAGAGTTAATGTGTGGTCAGCAACACTGTGATTAGGACCTATGAGAATCAAAGACACTGTAGTCATGGCTAACAGGTGGTCAGTAAGGTGATACTAGTGTGGAATCAGCAGAGACTGTGCTAGAAGCTCACATAGGTTAGTCTCTGCTGTTGTGGCTAAGTGGGGATCACCAGAATGATGACAGCCAATGTGGCTTCAGCAAATACATGCTAGAGTCTCATGGGTGTCAAAGAAATTGTACTGTTGGCTAATGGAGGATCAACAGACACCATGATGGGAGCTAATATGGGCTCAGCAGACTACTCAGGTTTGAATGGGTCAAAGACACAATGCTAGTGGCTAAAAAGGGTGGGATTCAGCAGACATAGTAATTCAACTAAGGAAATGACCAAAAATATGGTGCTGGGACCTCAAGGTCATACTCTGTGTTGCTGACTAATAAATCAGAAGACATTAATGTACGGTCAGCAGATACACTGATAGTACACTGACAGACTATAATGCAGGGTCAGAAGACACAGTGATGATGGCTCTTTTAAAGAAAACAGACACCACTGGGTCCTCAGGTTTAAAAAACTTGAAAATTAGTAAATGGGGAATCACAAGACAATGTGACAAAGTTATGTGAGTTCTGCAGACATTGTGCTAGGACTCAGGAGGATCAAAGTCACCATATTGGTGGCAAATTATGGAACAGCAGATAAACATTGCTGCAATTGTGCTGTACTGTGGGTTTATGGGGTCAAGACACTGTACTGGTGGCTAGTGGAAAATCAGTAGACACAGTAATGAGAACTAATGTAGGATGAGCAGACACCTTGATTAGAACATATACGGTTAAATATCTTGTATAGCCCTGGCTGGTGTACCTCAGTGGACTGAGTGCCGACCTGCGAACCAAAGGGTTGCTGGTTCAATTCCCAGACAGAGCACATGCCTGAGTTGCAGACCAGGTCACCAGTGGGGGGCACGTGAGAAGCAACCACACATTGATGTTTCTCTCCCTCTCTTTCTCCTTCCCTTCTCCTCTCTCTAAAAATAAAAATATTTTAAAATAAATAAATATCTTGTATGGTAATCAATGGAAGATCAATAGACAAAATGGTGAGGACAAACACGGGGTCAAGCAGACACTACATGAGATCTAAAGAAAGGTGACAAAACATCCCTGTGAGCTAATGGGAGGTCAGCATTCACCATGCTGAGTCTAAAGGAGGGTAAAAAGACATGATACTGAATTAATGAAGGATTATCAGTCACAAAGCTGGAGGTGAAATGGGTGAAAAAACACTATGCTATGAGCAAATGGGGATCAACAAAAATTGTAATGGATACTAGACTTATTGGGGGTAATTAATTCATGGGTTATATAAAAGTCTAATCACTATGTTGTACAGCTAATATAATATGGTATGACAACTGTAAATGAAAAGTTAAAAAACTAAAAACTAATAAATGTACACTTTAAAATGGATAAAGCTGTGAACCTCATGTGAATTTTATCTCAATAAAATTTTTTCAATAAAAATTTTTAAATAAAAACTATAATGGTAGCTAAAAGAGGTTGTGAGACGTGATGCTATGAGCAATGGTAGAGGTGGTCAGCAGACCTTGATGGAGCAAAAAGTTGTGATAAGATGTTGTGAGCTAATGGTGGGTCAGCAGACATTGTGCTCTGGACTAAAAGAGGTGATAAGAACTGCTATTAGCTAATGCGGTGTTTGTAGATACTGTGCTGCCATGTCATGGGGGTAAAACCTATTGTGTGGTAGGTAATGGAGGATCAGGAGAGACTGTGCTTAGATTACTGGGAGTCAAATATACACAGTAGGGGGATGACCATGTAAATGATGGTAGCTAAGAGGACCAGGGCAATCCATCATGGGCCTCAGTAAAGGTCATTTTCATGGAGTAAGACAATTTCTAAAGCCTTGGGAGGACTAAGTCTCTCATTGCCGATGTCTTTCATTTCAGCTAGTGGTCAAAATTCCTGTTTGTCTCCCAGATAGCTCCTGGTGTGGGAAGAGGGAACTTTTTATTGTTTTTAAATTTTAAGTAAGATAGCCCTGGCTGGCGTAGCTCAGTGGATTGAGCGCGGGCTGCGAACCAAAGTGTCGCAGGTTCGATTCCCAATCAGGGCACATGCCTGGGTTGCAGGCCACGGTCCCCAGCAACCGCACACTGATGTTTCTCTCTCTCTCTCTCTCTCCCTCCCTTCCCTCTCTAGAAATAAATAAATAAATTTAAAAAAAATTTTAAGTAAGATATAATTTACATACAATAAAATACACAGATCTTAAGTTTACTCTTTTGATGACTATTATATACACCCATTAACAAACATTCCAATCAATATACAGAATAGCTCCATCATCCCAGAAAGTTCCCTCTTACCACTTAGGAATTAATTCTCACTCCAGAGATAACCATTGATCTGCTTTCTATCATTATAAATTGTTTTATTTATGTTTGACATTTTCCATAATAATAACTTTAAAACATCAAATTTGGCAGTAAAAAAGAAGGCAATCTTACCCTTTGCGACAGTATGGATGGACCTGGAGAACACTGTGCTAAGTGAAATAAGCCAGTCAGAGAAAGACAAATACCATATGATCTCATATGTGAAATCAAATGAACAAAAATAAACTAACAACCAAAATACAGACAGACTCATAGATAGAGAACAGACTGACAGCTATCAGAGGGGAGGAGGATTGCAGGGCTGGATGAAAAAGGTGAAGGGATTAAGCTATAACAAAACAAAAGAAAAACAACTCATAGACACAGACAACAGTATGGTGGTTACCAGAGGGAAAGTGGGTGGAGGGAGGTAGTAGAGGGCATGATGGGTTAAACGGTGATGGAAGGATACTTGACTTTGGGTGGTGAACACACAACACAATATACAGATGATGTGTTATAGAGTTGTACACCTGAAACCTATATAACTTTATTAACCAATGTCACCCCAATAAATTCAATTAAAGAGTTAAAAAAGAACTCTTGGGAGGGGAGTGGGGCTGGAGATTAAGTTATTAAGTTTAACCACCAATGATTAAATCAGCCATGTCTATGTAATAAAATCTCCATAAACACCCAGAACGATGGGTTTTAGAGAACTTCACAGTCAGTGAACATATAGAAATTTGGGAAGAGTGATGTACTCAGAGGGCATGAAAGTTCCACATTCTTTCCCCATACCTTGCCCTATGCATCTCTTCCACCTGTTAAATAAAATGTTTTCTGAGCTCTGAAAAAAAATCAAAATCAAATTTAATGTTTTAAATGGATAAGTTGGAGATTAGAAGAATTGATGAGATAACATCTTCATAAATTAATATTTAGTAAATGGAGGTGAGGCATTCTGTATACAAAATGCAGAAAGTGTAATATGTATATTCAAGTGTATGCTATATTGGGGGGCCATCTGATAATTAATTCAAATATCCTGTATTGTCATAATCGTTATAGGACATTCAGGGTAAAAAAGCAAAAAAAAAAAAAGGCATTTAATTTAGCATCAATTTACTATGCAATAGTCACCAAATACTAAAGGTAAAAGATTTGCTTTTGCTTATCAAATAAGGTACTATAGAAAACATTCTCAGACAAAGTTGAGGTTTGCCATTAACAGACCTCCACTACAGAAAACTCTAATGGGTATTTTTCAGAAAATGACCCTGGAAGGAACGAAGAAAGGAATAAAGAGCAATCAAGGTGGTGAATATGGGAGTAAAACAAAATGAATGTATACAGCAAAAATATTTTCTGTGGAGATTTTCATGTATGTGTGTTTATATACACACATTACATATAAGAATATGTATAAACCCCATAATACATCATTATATTTTGAATTATAATACATACATTATGCTCATGTATATGAGCAAAGTTTCTATTAAAAGATTAGCTTTCAAAGATAATTTATTGGGGAAAACCATAAAATATTATTGAAGGTCAAAAAATATGAATTAAAAATAAAAAAGACAAACCACATTCATGAATGGAGAGGTTTAAAGCCATTTTACACTTTTCTGATTGGCAACAATTTGAAAGACTGATGATAAGTCTTGGTGAATATGTGGGAAAATGTAAACTTTTTCTCCAACTGCTCATTAGATTGTAAATTAGTACAATTTGGAGGGAAATTAAATTATTATTTTTTATTTACTGATTTGAGAAAGGAAAAAACATTGATTTGCTATTCCACTTATTTATACATTCATTGGTTGATTCTTGTACATGCCCTGACCAGGGATTGAACCTCCAACTTTGGCATATTGGGATGATGCTCTAACCAACTGAGCTAACTGTCCAGGGCTCAATTATTTAATAAAGTTGAAAAACTTTTTTTAATAGGAGAAAAACTTTTTTTAATATTTTGTTTATTTATATTTTTTAGAGAGGGAAGGGAGGGAGAAAGAGAGAGAGAGAGAAACATCAATGTGTAGTTGCTGGGGGCCATGGCCTGCAACCCAGGCATGTGCCCTGACTGGGAATCGAACCTGCGATGCTTTGGTTCGCAGCTTGCGCTTAATCCATTGAGCTATGCCAGCCAGGGCTGAAAAACTTTTATGTTAACTAGAACCCAGATAGGAGGCAGAAGCTTTATCAGTTATTTTAATAGAAAGAACTTACTATGAAGAATTCTTAACTGGTTATGAAGTTATTAATCACAAATGAAAAGACAAAAAGAGAACATTAAAGTTATCATGGAGGTAGTAACTTCACAAAGAAGCCAGGCTGGAGTAGTAAGAGAAGAAATGAATCTATTCAAAATTAGAAGGTTGGAGGAGGGGGTCTCATGTGGCTGGGACTCATACCTCTAGTGGCACCAGCCAGAAGTTGCTAATGACTCTAGAGGATTAGGGGACCATAAGGCTATTGTGTGAATGGTGGAAAACTGCAAACTGGATTAAACTGCTGCTACTCTGAGGAACTGCTTACTGCCCCAGTGAAGAAGTAATGCCAGCCTGACACTCAGATAAACAGGGAGGCCCAACAGGGAGCAGATGACAAGACAGAAATGTGTTTTGTAGAGTCATGGCCCCACATCACAAAGCACAGTATATAAGGATAGGTTTGGAGCTGGTGCACAATAGCTTAATAACTGGAACATTCCCTACACCCCATGACCCATCAGTTCCACTTCTAGATTTAGACACTAAACACAGAAACAACACAAATGCCTTTCACTAGGGGAATGAAGACAAATGAATAAACCAGATCTGTATTTATCAATATGGATGGATCTTAGAAAGGAAACATTTTGTGAAAAAAAGAAAGTTGTGGAAGTTTAAACATAGTGTGATATCATAATTAAAGTTTTTACAGAAAGACAACAGCATGGTGGTTACCAATGGGAAGGGCAGT
>PVIA01012878.1:0-35301 GCA_004024845.1 Tonatia bakeri
CAAAGAGGTTGGACCCAAGGAGGAACACGCCAAGGCACATCATAATTACATTAGCCAAAGTAAAAATGAAGGAAAGAATCCTAGAAGCAGCAAGAGACAAGGAGACAGTAACATACAAAGGAGTTCCCATCAGACTGTCAGCTGATTTCTCAAAAGAGACCTTACAGGCAAGAAGGGGCTGGCAAGAAGTATTCCAAGTGATGAAAAGCAACGGCCTACATCCCAGATTGCTCTATCCAGCAAAGCTTTCATTTAGAATGGAAGGGCAGATAAAGTGCTTCTCAGACAAGGCCAAGTTAAAAGAGTTCATCATCACCAAGCCCTTACTATATGAAATGTTAAAGGGACTTACCTAAGAAAAAGAAGATTAATAATATGAACAGTAAAAAAAAGTCATCAAATGGAGGGTTAGCAACAGGGAAGTAGGAGGAGGAAAGAAGGGGGAGAAGATATAGAGAATAAGTAGCAAAGACAGTAGGTAGAAAATAGACAGGGGGAGGGTAGGAATAGTATGGGACATGTAGACACTAGAGAACTTATGACACATGGACATGAACTAAAGGGGGGAATGAGGGTGGGAAGGGATGGGCAGGGTGGTGGGGAGTGAGGGGGGCAAAATGGGCCAACTGTAGTTGCATAATGAATAAAATAAAGAATTAAAAAAAAAAGAAATAAGAATCTCAGGAGTTCCTGTCTATGCCCCAGGGTTAAAAATAGAAAAACTCGCTTCTTCTAGTAACATTATTATAGAATGAAGTTTGTATTCAAGAGGGAAGTGATTATAAAAGCTATAATACTCATTTTGAAACCTAAAGATGGTACAGTGTAGTATGTGGAGAAACTTTAAAAAATCTAAACATTTTCAGCAAGTACCTTGCACTTTTTAGGTAGAATTTTAAATTAATTTACAGCTTGTTTCCATACACTTGGAGCATGTAACATATTGAAAAAGGTTAAAGTGAATTTTAAAGAAAGCAGATGTTAACCAAGAACCCCCCCCCAAAAAAAATAAAGGAAGGAAAAATTACAGGAGCTCAGAGTTACTGTAAATAGGAGGCATTACTTATTTGTATTATACATTAAGCTTAATTATTATTAATTGTTCAGTATTTATTAGTCATTAGTGATGTTTAATCTGAGAATCTATTTATCTGCAAGTGTTTCTTTTACTTCAATATTTTTTAATGTAATAATGGTCCTTCTCAGTTCTGTAAAAGACAAAAGCAAAAAATATCCAGGAGAATAAGATGGTGACTTTAGTGAGAAATTTATTATGAAAGAGAGAAAAAAGAAGTAGAACGAAGAGTATAGTTGTGTGGTTCAAATAGGGAGTTTTTATGATTAGAGAATCCTGTTGCTTTTGAGAAACCATAAATCATCAAATTGATAAAGTGTGCCTTCTGTGGAAATATGCATGGGTGAGTGTTTCCAAGGGATTTCTATCTCACCATGTAAGATAATATCATATCAGCTAATTCGTGGAGCTTCATATCTAATTCAATGAGAAGTATGACATGTCTGTATAGCTTCTTATATCATAGTACCTAGTTTGGCTGGATCAGCCCTTGGCTGACTGTCTCAGATTTTAAAAGCACCTCCCTGTTTGCTCCATCATCTTTCCTGGCACCTGGTGCTGCCTCTTTCCTCTTAAAGTTCTTGGTTCACATACCCTCTCTATTTACCCTAGTGAGTCTTGCCAATTTGAGGAGGGCAGATTTTTTCTGTCCTTCCCAATTGCCAGTTAGCTAATCTGATAAACTCATTTTAAGGTAGAGTGCTAATAGGGAAGCCCTTCCTTCCAGGTTGAATGTAGTTTATAGCAATGACTTTATGGAGAATGTGGTGGTGGTGAAAATTTCAAGTCTGACTAGGGGTGATGGAGTGAATATATACCACCCCTCACTTCATAATCCACAACCTCAATTCTACTACTTGGAGTTAGAGTTGTTCCTGTTAATGTGATTTAGCAGATGTGGACACAGGTTGGTTGTCAGTGTAAAAGATTCATTATTTTTAAGAGAAATAAATTAAAAGAAAGCACAAAAGAACATATGCTATTAGTAATACACAATAAAACTATCAGTTACACAGCAAGGCACTAACTACTTTATAGAGTTGGTTATAAATGTACTACATTTAACCATAATTTGTTATCAATTCATTGAACTGTTTACATTTATTTTTAAAAATTTATCTTGGATTTATGTGCCAATGAGTCATTCACTAAGTTTGGGATACTACAAGGAAGATAAGAGAACTATCAAAGAAATTATAACCACTTTGAGAAGTAAGGCCTCCCACATGTGGAACAACCTGGAAAAAAGCACAGTAAAGTAATAAATTCTGTAGTTACAGATAATAAAAGCGATGCATACATCAAACTCTTTGAGATCAGGGCTGGACTTTTTAAAAATAGAAAAATCAATGAGTCCTTTGTGTTTGTAAAGATTTTCTTTACAAGTTATACTCTGGTTTATGTACCTTATCATCTTATCTTATTTCTTGTTGCCTAGCAGGGATCCTTGTAGTATTTTTGTGTCCTTGTTTTGAACTGTGGCTACCATGTGGCTTCCTAGATGAAGACAAGGCTAGGCAGGTCCGATCAGTTTGTGAAATAAGACCTTTAATTTTTTTTTAAAGAACCATACTAATTTTAGGTAGATGGAATGAAATTGTTACAGCCCCTACTTTTAAAAATCTACCCCTTTCTTCCTCACTCATTGCTGTCTTCTACAATTAATAGTGAACCAAGAGAAACAAGTGTCTGGTAGGGCAGGTGGGAACTGTGGTAGGACAGGCAGCCTTAGAGCCAAGCAGTACTGATGGGGAAGAGAAAGGATGAGGGTAGAACAAAGGGGGTTTTCAGAAGAACCTGAAATCTGCCTGCAAGTGTCATGCCTATGGAATAAGACAGGGCAGATTGTCTGGATGTATGATATCATTGGTGACATGGGTTTTAGGTGAAAATGGAAGTGCTAAAGAAAACACATTTGGAACAGAATCCACCAATAAAGTTAAATTTGGCTAACTTATGATTGTTAACAGTATGTGGCTTGTTTTGTCAGTTTACCAATAAATTTATTACTCAAAGAGATTTGTTGGTTTAAAAGAAACTCCTATATGGAATTAGTATGAGACTAAAAATAAATCTGAGAAACAATGGCAAATTTTGATATGTGTAGGCTTTCTAAAAGAATGGCTCCTTGTGTACTAATAAGAATAATCTCTTTGCCTCTAACACTTTTTCTCTTTTAAATATACAGAATTCCTTTCCTGTGACTCCACCACTTGCACCTAATCCTACCATGGCTTTCAATCCTTACTTGCCTCATCCTGGGATGGGCCTGGTTCCTGCTGAGCTTTTACCAAATACACCTGTTTTGTTTTCTGGAAACCCGCCTCTCACAGTGCCAGGAGCTGCTGGTCCAAAAGTGATGCGTTCGGATAAACTGGAGGTATTTGCATAAAAATATATAAATACCTATAGGGTCAATATTAATCTTATGCACAAAACAATATCCTCAGAGCCCAATGTTTTGAATGCTTTAAATAAGTACACTTGGGTTTTTAGCTTGTGGAATATAAGCTCAGAAAAAAAAGTTTAATATTTTACTACTGCAATATACCCTGTTGTGAAGTGTAGTGATTGAGTTGTACAGTAGGTCAAAGAAGGTCTTAGTGTACCCAGCCACAGGATGTCTGGTGGGAATGCTGTTATTACTGAGGCTCCAGTTTCATAGACTGGAATTACTATATCTGTTGATGAGTCTCTACTTGCCAGAATATTCTAACTGTAAAAAGTAGACTAATCTATGAATGCAGAATGGAAATGAGTCTCATACTGTGTACACCTTTCTTTTCCATTTTGAGAACAATGTATTAGATATTATATAACCCTTCAGGTCTAAGAAAAGGAAATCCGAAAGAAATTTCAAACAACTTTATGATTTATTAAACTCATTCAAACATCTCTTGTCACTCTTCATAAATTATAATAAATAACTAGTCAAGTTCTTACAAAGTAAGCTTCATTGTATGCTTGGCAGTGTGTCATAATGGAATTTGATTGTACACATAATGTAATTCACTCATGGTCCACAAGTCTGTTTCTGGAAAAGTGCATTGCTGTGTGATAAAGACTCATTTTGAATCTTAACAAAATAACTCCCTTTTACAAACTTACGTAATTACACTTTAGGCTGTATTAAGTGGAAAATTAAAAATTGATTTCCAACAATGCTTTTAAGTACTTCTGTTTCAATATAAGAAAAACAGACAACTTTGTTTTTGAGAGAATGAATTTTTTCTAGGAATCAAAAATTTGTCTATGTTTAGATCTCATAATGAATATGGCTTTACATTATCCTTCAGCTTTTTAGATGTTTTCTAAATAGATGACAAAAATAATAACATACACTATTGCTTTTACATTTACTGGAAAAATAAATAAAACCTAAT
Source organism: Tonatia bakeri (assembly GCA_004024845.1). Lineage (NCBI taxonomy): Eukaryota > Metazoa > Chordata > Mammalia > Chiroptera > Phyllostomidae > Tonatia > Tonatia bakeri. The sequence goes on from PVIA01012878.1 coordinate 4,459, forward strand.
CACTTTCCAAGTCATTAATGTGATTTTTTTAAGATTTGCCGAGAATTTCAGCGTGGAAATTGTACCCGTGGTGAGAGCGATTGCCGCTATGCTCATCCTACTGATGTCTCTATGATTGAAGCAAGTGATAATACCGTGACTATCTGCATGGATTACATCAAAGGCCGATGCTCCCGGGAGAAATGCAAGTACTTTCATCCTCCCCCACACTTGCAAGCCAAACTCAAGGCAGCTCATCACCAGATGAACCATTCAGCTGCCACCACCATGGTAAGAATAGGCCAGCACTCTGCACTGTTTATTTGGGGGTAAATGATTAGTATATTCTTCAACATATTTAGTATCTTGTAGTAATCTTGGATAGTCATGAGTGGACCTTAATATAAATAGCCAAGGTGATAAGATGAAAAATAGAGGGTGTATTGATTCTACTTAACGCACTAAAATTTTTTAAAAGTAATCATTTAAAAGGTTTACTAATAATTTTAATCTGCTGTGTTTTTTCTCTCATTTTTACAAAAAGAGAAAAAATATATAATTTAAACAATAAATTAGTTCTGAGTGGTTTTTATACAGTAACTAACCTTAGTATTTGAAAAAAGGCAACAAGTTGCCTCTCTGCCTGTGAGCCACCTTAATGGGTACTTTGCTAGTAATATCCATAATGCCTTCCAAAAAACAGAGGACTTGAGAGATGGGATGATAGGTTTACTCTCATTTCCCAAATGTTAAGGTTCTCTTTCCTTTCTGAAGGGATGGTTTCAAGGAAGCAACCAGCCAAGACTAGGGAGGCATTTCTACGTGGGAAGAAGAGACAAGAAGAGTTGTCTTAGCAAGTCAATTTGGGGGAAAAGTTAGTTCTAGTTAATACTGAAAGGTAGGAACTAGGGAAAATATTTGCATACCACAATACATTGTGATAGGTTGAGAAATAGGAGTTATGATTACTTGTTTGTCATAGCTGTCAATTATTTTTATAAGCTGCTTGCTGTTTGTTTTTTGGCTTGAGTCTTTCTTTGTGTAATAGGGTTTAACAATCCAGTAAGGGACAAACCCCCGAGCAACCTCACATTTCCTGGCTGTGGAAAAAATCACCTGCAAGACCCTGAAGCCCACAACAGAGAGCTTATATTTAATTTGGGAAATACATTTACTTTCACCCCCCTCCATTTCTTAAGAATGTTTTTCTCATAGTAGTTGAAATCTACTTGCTGTAACTGATATTTACACTTATTTTATTATGCAAAATTAGTCAATTCCTATTCCAAAGATATCCCTGGTGATTCGGATATCTTTCTCTAAATTTCTCCAGACTCTTTGGTAGATTATGGCTTTAAGTCTGCAGCACCAGTTTTGGACTTGGTACACTTTCTCAATACCACTTTTCTCTCTGAACTGAACCCATTACTTCATGAGAGAGCTGAACACCAAAATAGAACAAACTTATTTTCTCCTTTGATATGGACAGAATACTCTGTTAATGAATGTTTTAAAAAAAGACTTCACCGTGTTTTTTTTTTTATCTTAAATTCTTTTGAATGAGGGAATTTTAAGCTATGAAAATAGGAGGTATTCAGAATGTTCAATGCAGAATTTATGACTTCAACTTTTGGATTATTTCTGTTGGTGGCAATAGAATTCAGAAATAGCATGGACCTCTTATAAAAGAGAAGAATACAGCTGGCCCCCTATGTTTTCATATGTGTGCAGTGTAGAAAGAATGGTTTGCTTGTGTCATTATGTACCTATCCCACACTCAGCCATGGGGTCTTCATATGCATGTGCCCATTTCTGATAATCTGGGTGTGTTTGGTAAAATGCACATAAATCAGCCACAAATTTCCATATAGAAATGTAAATATTATATAGTTGGCCTTCAACTGATTGGTACTTGTAAATGTCAATATAATATTCCTTTCTGATCAGAGCAGAGTCTCAGTGTTAAAGTCAAATAGGCTTATAGGAATTTGTCTGAAATAAGATGGAATAAAGGAGGCTTTCCATGAAGAAGTTTAAGCTTTCTATATTTTTAAGGATTCAGATTCTACTTTGTAAAAGACATATTTTTACATTGTTCATGTTCATATGCATAGCTCAGGTTCACTTCACTGAAAGAATCTTGTATGCATTTAAAAGAGAAAGACTTAAAGGGCTGATATTTAGTTTCTCACAGAAAATAATGATACCTTTACACTTTCTTTGGCCACAGGATTAAGTAGGTCATGGGATATCCCTTTTTAGTGTGTGGAAAGCTAGTTATGTAGCACAAGTGATCCTACTTTCTTAAGAATTTGAAGTATACCTAATTATTTTTCCAGGGGCATGTTTTTTTTTTAAGATTTTATTTATTTATTTTTAGAGAGGGAAGGGGAGAGAGAGAGAGAGAGAAACATCAGTGTGCGGTTGCTGGGGGACATGGCCTGCAACCTAGGCATGTGCCCTGACTGGGAATCGAACCTGCGATGCCTGTTTCGCAGCCTGCGCTCAATCCACTGAGCTATACCAGCCAGGGCCAGGGGCATGTTTTTTAAAATAATGTACAGTTTGGTGAGGGAAAACATATAATGTCAAACTTCTTTAATGAAGTTGATCTACGGACAAGTTTAACTGAATATTATGAGCACACTGAGATTTTGAGAGAATTTTAGACATGAAAGAAGGGCTTTAAAATGCCAAACATTTTAGAATTAAATCTTACAAGGACTTAAAAAAAGCAAATGGCACAAACTGAAGTGCACAAGCTTCTGTAAATTAGAATTGCATCGATTTTGCTAAGTGTCTATGGTATCTTGGTGAGATGAGTAATGGGGGAGGAAGAATTTATTTGCTTTTTCTTTACTCGTTAGTTGAGAGATATACAGTTATAGAATTTGCATCTGAAGTCCTTATATAAATTAGATTTTGTTTTTCAGAGCTATAGTATCAGACTCCAGCTACTGATAATCTGTTTTATCACCTATATACCATTTATCTCTTAAATCCATATAAGAATTTTAACTGAAAGAAATCTCTTTCCTGCTATAGTTGTTGCCTCTTTAAATCTCATTTTAATAGATTAATAAATAAGCATCCCTGACATGCTAATTTTAAATGCTTATTTGCTGTTAACAGCTTCCTGTCATGTGCTGCTCAAATGATGAGGTCCTTTATCTTTTGCCTAAATTAGTGAAGTTGAAAAGCTTCTTTTTTTCTTGTATTTTTTTTTCTGTTTTGAACTAAGTCCTCATTTAGTGAACTGGTTCACATCTCTGAAGTTGGTTACCTTGCTTGATGGATACACTTTCAGAGGGTTCCCAGACCATATCTTATCTAATTGCTGCTTGCTTGGTTTGAGTACATTCTTTACTTTCTTTGGTACTATTTATTAATGAATCCTTCCCTCACAGGCCCTACAGCCTGGTGCATTTCAACTGATATCAAAGAGATCGGCACTTGAAAAGACCAATGGTGCCACCCCGGTCTTTAACCCCAGTGTTTTCCACTGCCAACAGTCTCTGGCTAACATGCAGCTCCCCCAGCCAGCATTTTTCCCTGGAGGTAAGAACAAGGTTCTGGACACTGTGAATGTAATAATGTTGTGAATGTATACAATGCACACCAGCTTTCAAAGAACTTTTATGCCAGGACTATTGACAGGTGTTTTGACAGGAAATAAAACATGGCACTTATGTTTGATCTGCTAGTATGTATAAATAAATTTGTTTCTATGATTCCTGAAAATTAGTGATTTGAATTCAAACTAGAAAACATTGTCAACATTTTTCTTTTTAGCATTTCTTAATTTTTGCTTCTTATTATTGATTCACTTGGTTCAGTCTCAAACTAATTTTTTGACTCTTAGGTATCACTTTCCAAAGACATTGGTCTACCCTAAAAAAAAAAACCCTCCCATTTTCACCATTGCAAAAATATGTAGTCTATATATCTTTGATATACTGAAGACAGTTATAATAAAACTACCATTAAATTTATATATATATATATAATATTTATAACACACACACATATATATATATTATAGAACTCTGTGACAGGTAGTTCTAGCCTCTAATTCTTAAATTAGGTAATATAAAAAATATAGCAGTTTTCTTGACATGTCAGGGTTTTGCTCTAAAATACTCCACAGGCTTTCTCCTCCCCTCTGAAAAAATGTTGAATCAAGATGAGCTATATTTAGCCCTGAGCATTGTGGCTCAGTTGGATGGGTGTCTTCCCACAAAGCAAAGGGTTGCAGGTTTGATTCCTGGTCAGAGCATGTGCCTTGGTTGTGGGTTCAGCCCCCTCTTATGGCACATAGGAGAAGCAGCTGATTGATGTTTCTCTCACACATTGATGTTTTTTCTCTCTCCTCCCCCCTTGCTTTCCCTCTCTCTAAAAATAAATAAATAAAATATTTTTAAAAAATGAACCACATTTAGTCCTGGCCAGAACAAAAATCAATATTTCTCTCTCTCTCTCTCTAAAATAAGTAAATAAAAATTTGTAAAAAAAATTAAATAAAAATATATCAGTTTTCCTGATATATTTCCCTGACACTTTCCAACGTATTTTGTTATCTCTTCCATTCAACTATATTTAAAACATAACAGTTTGTATCAAATTGAATAAAAAATTTAAACCAGCATTTTGTTCAAGTACATATATATGAGGGAAAATACTTTTTTCTCATGGTTCAGCACTTTAAGAATGAGTGTCTAGTCTCTTAAGAATAAATTGAAAATATCAACTACCCAGAATACAGTAGATTTTCTTGCCAGAATTACAAATGCCCAGTTTAAAAATTATTATTAAATGAAAATTACAGTATTTAAAAATTAATTTATAAAGCCTTGTTAATAGTATAAATATACTAAATGCATAGTAATAGACACCTGGACTTGAAAAAATATTGTGGTTAGTTGATAAATTAGTTAAAAAGTTTTTAAAGAAGCTATTAAAAAGTCTTTTGTCTAGTTACTAACCACAATAATTTTTATGATACCATTTAAAAGCACATTTTTTATCATTTTTAGACTATTTTGCTGGATTTGGCTAATTTAAAATCTAGATTTATAAACCAAAATATCTGAAGAATCCTGTCCCCCTTAATTAATAGCAAATTAAAAAACTCTCAGGCTGAGAGCCCTCTCTTTATGAAAATCCTATTTGCTGTATGTTCGTATTCAAGCCCTCAGTAACAAGGTGGAAGATGTAGTGAAAATAGATTAGTGCTCTAAATAGAACTATTGGCATCTGATACTAGATCTTGGTGCATATTTTGAAACTAATACATGTAATAAATAAAATTATTCCCTTAATGATTAAAATTAATTAGGATGTATTTGTCCAAAATAAATAGAGGATGTAATTAAGGTGAGATAATCCTTTTAAAGAAAAATTAGTATTCATTTTTTTACCTAAGAATCCAAGAATTACTTTGATTACCTGGGTGTGTGATCTTAAAACTAAACTGTAATTGCAAACATACGAAATTACTTAGATTTGCATGTGCTGATTAATTAATATTGTGAAGAATATCTTTCTCATTAAAATTTATCTCTACCAGTAAAGCTTCAATAATGAAATATCTCTTTTATTTACTTTTCACGCTTTTCTTTATGGTGTACAGGGCAAATGTTGTGCATGGCACCTGCTTCAAATATTGGTAGGTTTTATATAAAAATTCTTAACTTTTTATAATCTGAAAAAAAAAGTGTTTTCTGTTGTGACTGTGAAAGAGATGAGTGACTGAATGAAGTGGTTGGATACTTTCTGAGTATTTAAGGTTTAACAGGGTACTGTTTTACATCTTTGTGGAGTCACAATAGTCCTGCCCTCTCAAGTCCTTGTTGTTTGCCACTGTGGCCAAATACTGATGCTCTATTTTCAACCTAAAAATTGTGCTGAACTATTTTGAAACATTTCCTTATCTAGCCAGAATGGGCAGTTTTATTCTTTGTCTTACATCTGTTACTAAGAAGTCATAAAATAGTTCAAACGTGCAATATCTAAAGTACAAAAATCTCTCCAAAAAAGTTATCCATAGATATAAATTATTCAATACTGAGGTGTTTAGGAAATATGAGTTTAGCAAAGGTAGAACATTCCATAATGTTATATAATGAATTCTATAATATTCTAGGAGGAAGTGCATGTGCATGGAAAATAGGTACAATAAAATAACTTCAAAACGACTCTTTGGGGATATGTAATTTTTAATTAGTTACACAAGGACCTTTATTTAACCACCAATATAATATGGTAGCCATCTCAAAAGTATTTGGTATACCACTAATACAGAAGAAGACAAGAAATTGACATATTTTCCTGTCTAGAATTTCTGAGAAGTTCTATAGCTTCTCAGAAAGCTATAGCTCCTATAGCCTCCATGACTACCAAGAACAGACCAGAAGAAAATGGCTCAATTTGATACAAGGAGAAATTATTCTACCCCACTGCACCATCTCATATTAATCCAGTTCCTTTAATTCTTTTTGAGAGTTTAAAATAATTTGACCTCTATCCCATTGGTCAACCAGAGTAGATGCAAAGCCCAAAAAGGACTAAGAGACTTATTGAGATAAAAACAAAAAGTCAAAATGACAATCACACAGTAGTAGCACTAACTGGTGACAGAGGTGAGGCTGCTGTTATTGAGGGGCTAGCTGTCCCCTGTAAGAATTAAAAACATTTTCGTTGATACTAACAGGAACACTATATCCATATGATGAGTACAGACTTCTGCAAGTTTGTAAAATGTGTCTATTTACAATTTGTGACTCTGCTCCCCTATCCTTTCACCTAAGAACTCTGTGTGAGAATGCAAACTGCGTGATTCAGTACTGCTGCATCCTGTATAGTTGCTGTGCTCCCAAAAGGAAAACAGGAGTGTTTTTAGAATTGACATGTTGTACAATAAGGGATATCTCTAAATAATTGTTTACTTGTGATAGGCATAAGGAATAACTACAGAGTTCTATAAAGCACCACTTGGGACACAACTGTGGTTTCTATGGCATTGCATACATTGATTTTCCTCTCTTCAGACTATTCATTTTCTCTGTATACTTTCAGAAAATCTAAATTCAATCAATGTAGTTGTAAACTATTATATATGAATGCTTGACATTCACCCATTAATTCCTTGGTTTGCTTTCCAATATGAGCTAGAAATGAGAAAACCATCCAAAAAGCTTCTTAAATGAGGCAAAACACTAGAAAAGGCAAAGAGAAAACACCCCGAAAATGCTGTTATAGCTTCTAGCCACTTTTGCTGTAATTTTTGCCATGAAGACAAGATTTTGTCAGATATTTTCTATGAAGTGTCCCATGTGTCTGTCTCCTCTTTGGCCCAGAGTCTGTAATAGCACACACTGAATGTGAGCAATTGTTAACTTGGAGCATGTGATTTTTGAAGCCACTTAAAACTCCAAGGTATCTTAATTAATTAATTAATCAATTAATTAAAGGGACTGATTAAACAAATGATCAAACAAGCCTTAAATAACCTGGGTTTCCAGGGGTTTGCAAGAACTGTACTTAAAAACCTGCATGTTTTTCATATTCTTCATATCTACGTCCCTACCATATACCCACCAATTGAACTACTACTTTTTTTGCATGTAGATTAGGTCAGTATACATATAATTGTATACTTACCTTTTTTAAATTTAAATTATTTCATTGTTGTTCAATTACAGTTGTCTTCATTAGTGACAGCACTCATGTCTACAAGTTAGTGAACCCAAATACCAACTCACAGTTCCCTACTCTCATTTTGAAAGTGCAACCCAGTTACTTGTCTGCCTAACTAGCTATTCACACAGACAGCCTTGGTAACATTAGATTTTACTATATGCAGCCATTGTAAACCCTTCTGGAAATTTGGCCTTTTAATTAAAATAAAATGTGATTCTACTCAAACGCAAAATGTTGAGAATAATGTTTCTTAATGTAAACTATAATTGTTTTCCCTTTTCTCTTTTTAAATTTTCCCCATTCTGTGCTGTGTTGCTTTGCACTGACTGTGATTGCATGTTGCAACCTGGTGTATCCATCATGATGATGTCACGTGACTTATTGCTGTGATACCTACCACGCCCCACTTCATTGTTTATGTCATGGTTGCATAAATGGTTCACTTTCCCATGTGTTGCTTCCATGGTTTCCTACTGAAAGTGCCCATGATGCACGGTGCTACACCTACCACTGTGTCTGCAGCAACTACACCTGCCACCAGCGTTCCCTTCGCTGCAACAGCTACAGGCAATCAGGTTTGGCAATTTATTTCACCTAGATAACTACAATGTATTGGCAACAAACAGTATACACTTTTTGGATTGGTGAGAGACATTAGACCATATTCTTACGTGTTTCCTAAGCAGTTGTTCCATTTAGATTTTTATTTTTGTGTTTATTTTAGAGCAGCAATGTTTAACCTGTGTACTGCAAGAATTTTTAAAGCATGCATTACCTGACTAGTCAGGGGCACTTACCTATTTTCCCTTAGATTGTCAAATAAAAAAATGACAAGTCAAGACAACAATAGCCATATGGTGTGAGTGAATCAAAATTATACCTAATTTTGGTCATATTGGAAAAAAACATAACATCTTTTGGTGTGCCACATAATTTTATGGATTAGGTTGACAATCACTATTCTAGAAGGATGTATCTACTTTACTATTTATCCTGAGATGAATCAGCAGTCTTCTCATTTCAATCAGTTATTAGATGTATCTCTTGATATTCTATATATACAATTGTTGCTACTACACCAATCATTAAATGTGTATACTGTTTGTTACATGCTTCCTTACTGGTCAAGACATGAATTTGTTTTGTTTTACTACCATTTTTTGTTATTGTGTTTAAAATTTCACTTAATAAAGTAATTACCTTTACCTTCAGATCTACTAGAAAGAAAGCAAGTTAACACATTTCTTTCCAAGGCACAGATATACCTATAATTATCCAGTAATTATGTCAGATATTTATTCTCATACTGACACTAGTGCTTATGTTGTTTTGATTTTCATTTGCTTTAGGTACTGATAAGCAGGGTCACAAGGCAACTTATAAATTTGGGAGAAGTCTTGAAACTAAGGAGATACATAAATAATTATTGTGCAATGTTATGGCTACTTTGCCTGATTAAAGTGGTAACCATGCTTAAAGACTTCAAGTTCCACTGCTGCTTCAATTATAAGTACGATAACTATATAGCACACAAAGCATTAATTAATTGGGAAAACAAATCACATTCTAATGTGTGCTTAGCAAAATTAACTATTAATGGATACAATTAATATGTTTAAATTTTCCTGTGAATTGATTATATTGATTACCATGTCCAAGCAGTGAATAAAATAAATACTTCTCTCAAGAAACTATTTTAATCTAAAATCTTTTTTACTGCTATAGATACCCCCATTATCAATAGATGAACTGAATAGCAGCATGTTTGTTTCACAGATGTAGAAGTTACCGGTAGAACAGTAAGTTTCTTTAAGTATTAATATGTCATATTTATAGGTGATATCTTTTATTTACACAATTGCATTTGTTAAAGCTTTGGTAAATACTTTCAACAGTAGGCATTGCTTATAACTTAGAACTTGATTTAAAGCATTCTAAGTTTTCCAAATTGAAATGTAAACAACAAATACGCAGTTCTTATATGAAAATGACAGCTGGTAGTATATTTTTCCAATGAGCTTACAAATTCTGAAATGTTGTCCTATTATTAAAGGGGTATGATTTGTTAGATAAATACAGAGATCAGTTTTCAGTTTTAATTCTTTCACATTTTTCTAGCTTATTTTTTAAATTAAATTTAAGCAAAGTAATTTTGTCACAATTTAACTGAGATGGTTATCTTAAAGACAGTAAGCAATGTGCTTCCCTCTTTCACTACAGTAAATAGTGTTTTTACAGTCTGCCACTTTGCATTGCTTCCCATGTAAGCCTATCAGAATTGCTCCAGCTGTTTCAAATTTTGAGTGACATAATTTAGTAATTTAATTATTATTTCCATTCATATCATACCTTTTCTGCATGTGATTTTTGTTGCTGTTGTTGGATTTTTACCCTCTTCACCTTTGATCTTCTCTTTGGCCCAGAACCTGTAATAGCACACACTTAATTTGAGCAGTTGTTCACTTGGAGCATGTGACTTTTGAAGCCACTTAAGACTCTGAGGCATATTAATTAATTAACTAATTAATTAATTATAGGACCTTATTAAATGAGTGATTAATTCTGAATTGCATACATTAGTCACTAAAATCTTGAGGTTCTCACAATCAGAGGGTATCATTTGGTTGAAGGAGGCAAGAGTCCTATTCTTTTCATGGACTAGTTTTTCAGAACCTGGCTAGTATTTCTTTCCTGCTAAGGACACAAAAGCCCAGAACACTAATTGTTTTGGACAGATCCTGTAGCTGACTGTACATTAGATAAATAGGTCCCTTCAATCATAAAATGATATTTTAAAAATATACCTTTGAATATATGGAATAACTGAAGTAGCTGTGAATTGTAGTAATTTTCAGGAGTATAATTTAGGATGGCAGCTTTGCAATAGCACCAAATATGAGACTGTGGGTTTTGGAAACACTTCCATGATTCTCATGAGTTGCTTTACATCAAGGTAAACAAACTGGTCAAATTAACTTCCTAATGAAACATGTTTGGGAATAGTGATTCATTTTTATTTGATTCCACTAGAAAATGTAGAGGTATTTATCACATAATAATCACTTTAATATATAAGAGGTATTGAAAATTTCTTCAAAATTCAAAAAATATAATTTTGTAAAATACAATATAGTACCTGTATTTCATACTTAGGCTCCACTGCATTCAGATAAAATGTTTAAAGTTTATTTAATATCTGCACATTTTGAATGTTTGGAATCAAGTGTGTTTTTTTTCTTTTATTTTTCAATTACAGTTGACATTCAATATTACTTTATATTCATTTCAGGTATAAGCATGTTTTCTAATATGCTTGTTGAAGGAAGTGGATGGATAGGTGAATGTTCATCAGCAAATTTCGTCATTGTGTAGATAATGCATTAAACAGTTGAGTCCATCTCTGATAACTTAGGGCAATTCTGCACATTAGCACTCAATGAGAAGCATACACTATCATGGTACATGACTCTTTACAGACTATCTCCAACAGCCCAATTTTTAGAGATGTTGAATATGAAATTCACAATGGGGAATATCTTAGTATAGTTCACATAAAAAACTGAAACAAGAACCAAGTATCCTGACCTCTGCTTGAATAACCCTTTAATATTTCTCACTTTTTTTTCTTTTTTTTTTGCATTTCAGTTGAAATTCTGAACAACAGAGTTATGGAATATCAGAATCTCTCCGTGAGAACTTCCATGTAGCCTTTCTATATATAGTGTTGTATGTCCTCTTCTACCAACACAACAATAAGCACAGTGCAGTCAATATAGTAAACAAAACAAAAATACCAACCAACAAATTTAAATTAAAAAACAAAGCATTTAACAATCAATGGAGATGTTAAAACAAAACATGAATACAAAACTACCATCTATCTTGTTTGAATTATTAGATAGAACACTACCGTAAAATTTTGTAATTTGTCAACACTATTCTTTGTGATTTTCTAATAACTATTATGCTGAGTGAATCTCCACAATGAATTTTTGGCTTACTGTGCATTCTTAGTGGGTAAATGTTGAACTGTATTAAAGTGTTACCTTACTCTTTTGTTTATGCAATAGCCTATTGGGTTGATTTAAAAAGGTAAAAATTGTATCCAAAGATCATTCTCCCATATATTGTACTGTATTGTGGTATATTGTGTTGTGTTAGGTTTTTACATACTACAGGGTTTTGCTGTAATATGTGTGGTTTTGGGTTTCAACTAAAATGTTACTAATGGTAAACAGAAATACATTTTCTTGTGAAATATGACAGGTCAATGTTAATATACTCTCTCTGTTTAGAATATTTCTGGGGGATTCTTGGGGCAGCCATTTAAAAGGCCTCACTTCTGAGTGTTCACAAAACCTGTTCATAAACATTCATGTAAATAATTTATAGCTGCAAATCTGACCTTGCATAATATGATTACATTAGTAGATTCATTAGTAGATTATTTCTGAGGAAATATAATTATCTGCTAAAAAGAGGGAACTTCTTAACAACATTAATCCCTAATTTCACTCTTTAAACATCTTGGAAAACTAGAATTTATCTTTAAATACATTTCTCAGCATTTATGCTGAAAAGTGTATAAAGTGTCCATTATATTTTTTGTGGCTGAAGGATTTAGACACACTCTTAGGTTGAGTATCTAAAACAGCCATTTGTCATCCTCAGCTGAAAAATTGGTACTTGGAGGCTTATAGGTATGCTAATTACAGGTTATAAATTTAACAGGGAGATAGGAACATGGAGACACTTTTTATGTATTGGAGGAAAGCCTGTAAAAACCATTGCAATGTAACCTTTTACAGAAGAGCCATTTCTGAATCCAAATGGCTCATGCTTTTTAGACTACTCTGAATAGTAAGTAAGATGCAATCTAGCAAGATTAGTCAGGGTGAAAGAGAATTGGTTCTAAGTAAGGCCTTTCCTCCCCAAATGGACATACTTTTATATTGATCACAGTTGGAGCCTGAGTATAGCTTTGGAGAAATGGCAAAAGTGGGGAGGAGGATAGGAAGACATTTAAAATTACTCTTTGATTTATTTAACAGTTTTAGGAAGGATGTCACAGCTGGCTTTAGCTCCAGTTTAGCTGAGTTTTCAGTTTTGTTAAACATTTATTGAAGGAACAAATGCTTGTTATATATGTCAGATGTTGCCCTCCCAAAACTTTATTAACAACAGAGTCTCTCTCATCAGAAACAATGTTAATTTGTATTTGTATTTTTACATGTATTTGGATATTATAAGAGAGGTTTCCAAGACCCTTTGGATGAGACAGATTGGCTGCACTCCACAGAGCTGAGCTGAATTCACAGTACTAATTCTTATGAAATACTTTTAACCAAGTAAAATAGTAATTAATTCTTATGTTATGTGGCATACCTCCTCCTCTTTATTCAGTCATTAAAGTTACTATTATTATATAGTGGTAGAACCATATGATAGTTTGCATCAATGTAGGTTTAATATTTTCTACTAAATATATATTCTTTCACTGGTAAGTGTGAAATCATCAAATTTGATGTTTATAACAAGTTTGTTTTCTACTTCATGAAAATGACAAAGAAAATCTGATGGATACCTTAGGCAGGCTAGTATGTTTGAATCACAGAACAATGGAGTTGATAAAACCTTTTCACAGTTGATGAAACTGAGGCTTAGGTTATGTGATTTGCCCAGGGTTACCTACCTTTTTGGGTATAGTTGGACTCGGAAATATCTCCTGACTCCCAGTTGTTTCTCTGTTTCACACTGTTTGTGCTTCAAAACATTTGGAATTCCATCCCAAAGCAGATCAATTTGGCTCAAAATACAAAAAATCAAAATTAGCTCTTTAATAGTTGATGAGATCCTTTTGATTTTAACTATCAATCCAGTCATGATCATCAGTGATTTCTAAATGGGTTTGCTTTTATGGAACCATTGCCGCCTGTTTACAGTATTGCCTAGACTTAAAGAGCAAGAGGTTTCCTGACTTTTACCTATTGTTTTTGAACCACTTAATTTCTCTTTCCTCAAATCTTAACATTGTTAAAGAAGAAAGGAGAGTACATCTTTATGAAATTAGTCATGTTTGGAACTGAATTTCGTATATCCTATGTCAGCGCCTTTCCAGAAGGGCAGATCTGATCACAAAACTCCAGGAAGGCTGCACCTGAGCTAGTCTGGATGTATCCCTAAAGGAGATAGAGAAGTTTGAGGGGCACAATGAACTTTTTGTATAGTTTGACATTTTGATCCAACGTATTATCTCATTTCATGTTTTTTAAACTTCTGAGGAATATGTACATAGACAGTACACCTGGAGTGCAGGTGTTTTCATGTTACTTTAAGCACTGGAAGACATGTTTTAGTAAGAGGTTTGGTGAAGAATATTCAGGGTAGTTGAATTTTGGGTGCCACAAGTTTTGACGTTGTTGGCATTGAAAAATTGCTTTATAAATGAGTTTAAAGAAAGTCAAAGTACTAAAGTTTTGATGCAGATATGAAAGAATTTTGACATAAATGGAATTTTAAGATAACATTCTTTAAATTAGTTGTGCAATGACTTGTTCAACTTATCTTTATTCAAGAAAAGAAGATCAGTCATTAGACTATAAACTTTCAGATAAAGAGAAGTCACAAAACTAATCAGTGACTCTAAACAAAAATTTACTGAATGAATTGTATATATAAAATTCTAATCATTTGTGATTATTAGTAAACATTTTATAAGCTTTGTAATTTGCAAGGGCCTCTATTTTTACTTATCCAAAATTGTTTCTGTTTATTTTTCTTAGCTTTTTGCAAAAATATGCTAGAGTGCTGAAACTTAGACAAAATAAGTCATGTATATAAAGAAAATAATCTAAAAATTATCTTTTAAGAGGGTTTTAGTAGTGTCAATTTTTTAAAAGCACTGTGACCATAAGTATAGAGATTAACATTAAATCAAAATTAAATGGATTCATAAAATTTCTATTAAACACAGTATTTGCTTTTGCAAATGGAGCATGATTCCACAACCAGCTATTGTGTTTCATTTCACTTGTCTAGATTAGTCTGTAATTTCTAGTTGATCATGGTGTGAAAAGACATCTCCCAACTCCATCAATCTCCTCCATTTGTTTTTGAACCTGTTTTAAAGTACTTTTATATTGCCAAAGTTATTTTTCTACATCACTAGGCTGTGTTCACTAATTGACAGCCTTACCAGCTCTCCAATTTGGGAAAAGCAAGTACCTCCTCACTACCACCAGCAGGAACTGAATGAAATTAACCTTTATAACTTGACTCCATTTTTAATGGCATGACCATTTAACACAGTAATGTATAAATAAGGACAACATTGGCAGTAAATTTTATTAAATAAGATGTAAGGAAGGCCTGTGTGATATTTGGAATGTATTTGACCCTTTCCCCAATCCTTTGGAGACAGTAGATGAGGATGCTCTTAGGTAAAATGCAGCTGCAAAGTTTCTGAGTTATTTTAATCTGTAGGGTAGGATGTTATATACAGACAGGTTAGAAACTGGAGTCCTCTTTTACTTTTTTATCTCTTCTGCATTTCACACACATTGAAATAGAAATAGGGAAATATGATTCCTCAATCCTGTTGAATAGATTTAGAAAGATAGTGCCCTAATTTTAATTTTACCAGTGCCTGTTAAAGGCAGTAGAATAAATAGTATGTAAAAACATATAACTTTGGAAATTTAGTTGATAGCCTAATCAAACTGTAAACATAATGACAAATTAAGGTTCTTAGCACCAAACTCAGTAACTGGTGCCACGTTTTTATTTTACTTGTTAGTTTTTAAGGTTTTGATTTTATTAGTTTATATATATATATATATATATATATATATATATATATATATATATCTTAGTAACTAATGAATTTACTTTTGAAGGAGAGTTAGAGAAATTTTAAGATTTTACTACATGTATATATTCAACCTGGTTAGTTAGGTTCTAAACTGACACTGAAGCATGATAAGATATAGATTGTAATACATAACTATTCTTTACAGTTCACAGTTTAAGAACAAACTAAACTTTATATACAAATAATAATTTTAACTAATTATATTTAGTCGTTGCTTTAGCAACAAAATTACAACATGGCTACCTTAAGACACCTTTTTGGTGAAAGTTTTACTTGTACACTATACATGGTTTTAACAGTATGCACATGTAGAAGATACATCTCAAATCTCAGAAAATGTATGTGGTTGATTTATTTTTTATTCCAAATTTCCATGTTAAAGCTTAATTTGTGTCCTAGTGTAGCTTTTTAATAAAAAAGTTTACAAGATGTGGATTCTAGAATTCGGCATTATGACTTATAGAATTTGTTGTATGGGTAGGGAGATTTCACAGTATTTAGACTTCAAAACACAATTGTGGTGTTTATAATACATTACTTGATCTTTTTTCATAGCTTCATTTATTCAAAATTATTTAAGTGGCATAGTTATAGCTGCAAAAATTCTCTTATCTGGAATTATATACTTAAACAAATATATCCAAATGAAGATTAAATAATAATGAAAACATTATGAAATTAATGCATTTGTGAAACCATGCATAAAGATACCATGGAATGACCCCTTAACAGTGTTTAAGAGACACATGCTGCAGTTAACTGATTGTCTCAGTTAGGGTGCGAATGTGTGAGAAACACCTTTTTTGCACTTATGTACATAGTCCATGAAAACAATCCTTGGAGCTTTTTTTAATATAATAAGTCTGTGAGAATAGTTGAAAAGTTAGTAAGAGAGAGTTATTTCTAAGGCTTTGAGATGGAGGGGTTTATTTGCTGTAAGACTTAACTAAACATCATGTTGCTTTGCTATTGTGGAGGCTTTCTAGTTTGCTACAGCTGATCAAAAGAGTGGGCTGGTAACAGGTAACAGCTCATCTTCAGCTAGGAGCACTGAACAAGAGTAAAACTACTTTATCTTTTAGCAAGACCACTAGCAGAGATTGTTTGTTTTTTAAAGTAATCCCCTCTGTATTATCACATACACACATTATACACACACCAGGCAGGTTTCTACCTGAGGTTTCCGTCAATGATTTCAAGTAATGAAATACCTCGCAAATCCTGAAATGGATATTCCCACTATGATCAAATTAGGCTGCATCTGTCACAGAAAATTATCAATTGATATATATCAGTTACATAAATTAACATATATTTAAGTGACAAATTGTTAATGCTTACCACTATTTCCCCATTAAGATACAGAACCCAAAACCAAATTGGCAACCATTGAAAAGGTTTAATTTAATAGTTAAGTATGACCAGTATGGGGATTTTCCTTCCCTTCAACAAAGGAAAATATGCTCCTGCCACAACTTTATAAATGACTCTGTTTGCCTTATACTTGTTCACTGGAAGCTGTTTTCTTATTTAACCTTTACCAGGTTAGAAAGTACTTCACTGTGCCACTTCCACTTTTAACTGCTTTAACTAAGCAGAAGAAAATCAGCTGAAATCTTACATACATAGGAGCTGGGAAAGAATGTTTGGATCAGACCATCTCTGCCAATTTTAGCTCCCACATTGTCCATAGATCACCCTTTAATTTTTTGTTGCCTCCAAAGAGGTCTAGAAAAGGTCGAGGGTAGAAAGTTTTAACAATAGATCACCGCAAGTACTTTGAGTCCTTCACATCTTGGGACTTGTTGCCCTTGCTCTGGAGAAAGAGCCCATCCTGGGGTTGAGGGAGTTACTAGTATTGCTACCCATTTTGATATTTTTCACTTACAGAGACAGGAAATTAAGCCAAAGCTAGAAAGCAATCCAAGCCTTATAGTTCTCCAATAGCTCAGGGCCAGTTGGTTAGAATTTTTTTCCCCTTCAGCCCATCTCACTTAGAATCAACCATACAACTAACAATCTAACCATCTGACCAGCATTTTCATTGATATAAAATGTAAGCATTCACTTATTCTGTAGTTAAGAACTCCAACTTTAATCTTATCACCAACATATTTTTTCACATGGCCTTGTGAATGTATAGCCACAAGAACATCATATCATAAGGTCAATAAAAATATGGTAAGATTTTAAGTCAGGAAAAATCATCTGTAAAATAGTAAGAATGAACCTAGATATCCAAATTATTTATGGTGTGATATGTCTTGACAGCCACTGGATCACACTCTTTGGAGCTTAAACATGGTAGCTGTGTTTAAATATGTAAAACTAGAGAATAAACTATAACAGAATGTGAATAACTTGAGGCCAAAAGAGGACTCTGCTGTTAAGACCAGGAAAAAGGGTTAGTTCACTAATTCACACAGTTTCCAGCTTCTCCATTTGTCCTCACCTGGAAGAGAACCACCATTTAATAATCCAAAATGAGATTATTCCAGAGAAATGTTACCTTTAAATAGAACCCACCCTTAATTATAGTGCTATATCTAAAAGAAAAAAAATGTATCACCATGAAGTAAGTCACTACTATTTTCAGATATTGCAAAAACCCTAGCTAGTCATCTCCTACATATTACTTTAATAAAATACCTCTGTAACAAGACCTAAAAGTAACATCATTTTAAGCAGTGCTCCCCCCGACCCCACAAAACACACAACCTAACTATTTATCTGTCATAGCACTGCATGGTTTCAAAGCTTTATTTCTGTATACAGGATGCTGTTTGTTAATAATGGAAACCAAATTATTTTGTTGCTGTCTTTTGTGTCTAGCAGTTGAGAGAATGAGGTAACTATCATATCATTGGATTCTGGGGTTACCCCTTTTCAAAATAAATTTCCTGTTATGTTTTTTGTTGCTGCTTTAATTATTAGAAAATTATCCATTTGTTATCATGTTCACCAATCACAATAATTTAAGATATTTTTAAAAGATGTTCTTAAATGTAGTCTTTTTAAGGGATAATTCTCCACATTTATACAACAACAATCCAGTATAATGTAGAAAATGGAAGTAAATATTTAGGAAGAAAATTTTAATTTAAAAATACCTATAGATAAGAAAATTATTAGCTCCATGTAACAATTATAGATTTTGACCACAGTATTTCAGATATAAACTTCTCATAATATTTTGCCTCCAAAATGCGATAGCTCATTCCTTCAACTGCTATCAATAGGGCACATGCTTTGATTTTTATGTTTTTTTCAAGTTATAGTGCTGTACTGCTTGTTTGTGTTTAAAAGTGTGCATTATGCAATTCATTTTAGTATGCTATTACTATGTCTATTTTTGATCTTTTAATAAAATGTTAAATTCCCTGGTTATGTCCTTTTATGAATCCATTTCACACATCAGGAGTTTACTTAAAAGCTATTAATGTTCTAGAATATTAATCATAACATTTAGTAATTCTAATATAAATTTGAGTTTGTGATTTTCTTCAATGTTATATTTCATACATGGAATTTACTTATTTCCAAATATACCTTCAGTATTTTAAATTATATATATATATCCATTGTATTATATGTCTTATTTCTACAATAGTGAAGTTACTAACACAAGGAAGACATATATTTTAGTAAAAGAAAATTAAAAATTTTGAGATAATGCTTACTGGTTTCAATTGTGTTTCAGAAATTCAGGCATATTCTAAAATATATTAGAAGTTTGTATTTTCCAGTTATTCATTTCTACTGTGCATCTTAAATGCAACATATGAAACCAGTGCTGTTCAACATGGGTTTTATAACAATGGGATGTGTGGATTTTTCCATTAAAATTGTTTCTCTCACTTAAAATCAGTTTTGTCCAATAAGTGACACAGGAATAAAAGGATAATCATTTTTGGTTTTTAAGAAAGTAAAATGTAACTTGGTAATACTTTATTCTGTCAGGTTTCTAAATAATCAAAAACACTTGATTGTGAATTTCTCATTGGACACTGTTAATATTGGAGGTGATAGAAAACTGTAGTGAAGAAGCTTTGGATAAGAGGTTGTGACAGAATAAAGTATTATTGTTCACAGGTCTATAACAGTGAAAAAGGGTAGGGAGGAGGTTGGGTCCCTGTCCAATATCAGCTGAATCATTCAGAGCTACTAATTCCCTTGCCTCTTGTGCTTTACTATTTCCAAGTGTGATTACCACTATGACATTTTTTGATAAGCCAAATTTGATCCCTTTGATGTGTTGTGCTTGTTCCTGTGAGTCAGTGATAACCCCAGCACCCAAACCAATTCAGTATATAAAAATTTGCAAGAGGTGTTTGGCCTCTTCAGAATTCAGTTTTTGTCTTTCTCTTTGAAGCTGCTGAATGATAGATAAGAATTCAAGTCAGGCTTTCCTGATCATCATAAAAATGAAGTTTCTATTTGGCAGAAGAATGTTGACCTACAGGCAAAACCAGATGAAAACCAAGTTTACCTTAACACTTTTCAACCTCTTTTCCCATCATCCTTCTAAGCCCCTCCTTTCTTGATCTCTCCTGGTGGCCTCTGGCCCTCTAGAAGTCCCATAGTAGCAACTTATCAGGCTTGCTTTCCAGGTAGATCTGGACTTTTCTCCTTCAGAGCTTTCCTGTTGGACATCTCAGGCTGTGGAAAACAGCTCATGGTTGTGACCTAAAAATTAACTCACATTATGTTAAAGCTTGACAATGAATGCTTAATGTGCTGCCACTCATGGGAGAGTTTGTATTTAAAAAAAGTATGACTCTCCAGTGATCAAATATCAGATGGCCATATGTGTAGATGAGGGAGATATGTTTTACTGAAGCAAACCACTAGGCACTTAAATTCCTATGGATGAGTGGGGCAGTCATTTACCCCCTCAAGAAGGCCTAAAAAAGAAACCCCGCCATTTTGTTACTGTCAGGAAAGTTCTGATAAAATAATGCGTCTAAAATAGTGAATATCTCAAAATTCCACAGACTAGAATCCACTCACATGGTCAACATCTGTAGTAGAAAGCATGAAAGAATGATAGTCGTGCAGAAATGTGATTATGTATCAGTAGTCATGCCTATACTTGCTAATATTGAACAAATTGACACACGTACTCTGATTTTTTACTTGGCTCTTTTCTGTACTAGAAATACACATTTAATTTAGCCCTCCCAGTAAGGTTTTCCTTTCAGGGCCTGGACTTACACTTTTTCCTTAGGCAAGAGGACAGTGAGAGTCTGGGGAATAAAAGCCAAGAGTTCAAATGGTAGAAAGGGAAGCCACCCACATATAACGGTGAGGTTTGGAAAAAAAAAAAAAACAGGTCTGATTTCTGTCCTTACAAATGAATGCCAAAAACGAAAGCAAAACATTCTGAAGTAGATGCAAAAATCAGTATAAGAAGGAAGTTCCTGTCAGTGCAGCCCAGCATTTTGGAATTGTGCATGAAAACAAAGTGAAGTGCAGAGGCGGGCAGGACAACAGGTGCAAGACAAATCACAGGTTTTCCTAATGAGGGAGAGGAAGGTTTCTCCCCATAAATGATTCAGTGCATTACCTGTATTTACAAGTGCAAACAGATTGGTGAAAAAATCAGAGTAACAGTGAATAAATAGCAGCAAGTGGTAACAACAGCACCTTTTAAAGCAGACAACCTAATTCCATTAAGCAGATTCCATTAATTAATTCCGTTAACAACTGGACTTGAGAGCATGCAGAAGAAATTTGAGGAGTCTCTGCAGTCAGCATATTTCTAGAGAAGTGACAGTTATAAAAGATTGTGGTCAACCTACTGAGGATCAATGTAGGTCTCAGGAAGAGAGTAAGAAAGAATATCAGAACTGAGACTTTGCTTTAGCCTTCATGATCTGAAGAGCTGAATGACTCTGTGTTGGGGAAATTGGCAAACAGGAGACAATTATATATGTGTGCTTTTGATAACTATTTAATAAATGTATGTGTAGTTCTATCAAATTGTTTTGGTCATTCTCAATTTCTATTCACAAAATTCCATGTTAAAGAGATCTATGG
Organism: Tonatia bakeri; assembly: GCA_004024845.1. Classification (NCBI taxonomy): domain Eukaryota; kingdom Metazoa; phylum Chordata; class Mammalia; order Chiroptera; family Phyllostomidae; genus Tonatia; species Tonatia bakeri. The sequence goes on from PVIA01012878.1 coordinate 26,045, forward strand.
GCTGTTATTCTTGGAAAACCTGCACCCACATGAATCCAGGCAGTTGATGGTCACAATTTGGGCCTCCAGGCTAATAAATTAGGCATTTGTGTTAACAGTCACACCTCAATTTGTATTGTGTACAGAACCTCACTGAATATCAAGCATTTACTGTAAACTGAACACCAGCCAATGGTAGAGACCACTGTAATAAGCAACTCCTTTCTCCTGATGGACACCATCTGAGGTATTCTACACCCTGAAAGTGGTTGGGACTTCAAGAGTCATTGGGATGAGATTATGGGGCCAAAGGAGTACCCAAACCATTCAGGAAAAATGACCAAGGAGTGTCATGCATGCAGCCACACCCTCTATTGTCCTCTACTCTATACATCCAGGAGAAATGTCCCTGTTGTAAAAAAATATATATATATACAGATCCAGATATTGTTAGGGGACTTAGATAAAGGTAAGTCCAAGAATTACCTTTGAATAACAACAGACTAAGAAAACCTTTAAATAATATTTTAAATTATTGTGTCCATATTCAGTGTTTGGCCATTTGACCTACCCTCCACATTACTTCCCAAGTCATTTTTCTAAGGACAAAAATTGCTTACTTCACTGTCCTGACTACAAATATTTCATAGCTCCTCATGGACTACGGAATAAAGCCTATCCTCTAACATAGGGCTCTTCCTTGCTCTGGCTTTAAGCTTGCCCTCTAGCTTCATCCTCTCCCCTGTCTTCTGTAATGTGAGCACTCCAGACGAGCCAAAGCATTGTTGGGGAAATATAATGACAAATGAGGTCTTCTTCTAATCAAAAAGTCCTCACCACCAAGGTAATAGTGGAAGAAAACATTTTTACTATTGAAAAAACATTAAACCAGAATTTGATGTGCATCACAGGCAATCTACTAAGAGATTGCAAAGATAGGAAGAAATCTCACTTCATTATACAGCCAAGAAGATACAACTGATTACATAAATGTTTTCAACATTAACTATAATTGTACTCAAAAAAGAGGACTTGACAGCAACTTTTGTCATCCATAGTGTGTTCTTACTTTATCATCATAATTGGGAGACCACTTGTGTTGACTTTATCCATAGAAGTCCACATGAAATAGTTTTGTAAACTGGAGCAAGGTGCTCAAGGAAATTAGGCTGCTCTATCACAGGAAATAGGGCTCTACTTTCTTTGATATTTGCTTTTCAAAGAGATGGCTCCCAGGTCCTTGAGGAAACATTCTGGAAGTTGGGAGACTAATGAGAGGATTAATTAGCCATTATAAATATTTAAATACATTTGAAAAGGACAAGGAAGGGAATTTTGAATGAAAAGGGAAGGGATGGGGGAGAAGTCTCTTCCTTACTTTCCACAAGGAGAATTTAGCATCTTACTTAAAATTTGTATTTACCTTTATATGACTCATCCTTCCCCAGATACATACCACAGTCCGCATATCTTTGTGCTACTTTTCTCTCCACTTGGAGAAACACCTTCCCATATTCTTCCTCTTCTTTCCCATTATTCATCAGGTTGTCTATCTATCTATCTATCTATCTATCTATCTATCTATCTATCTATCATCTATCTATCATCTATCTATAAATCTATATCTATCATCATAATCTATCATCTATCTACCTATCTATCTATAGCAAATTCATCACTCAAGGTATATGAGATATCAACTTTTCCTTCCTTGAGGTCTTCTCTGGCCTTACCAGATACCACTGAGATACAGCTAATATTTATTTAGTGCTTAGCAGATAATCTCAAAGCTCAGGAGCCACTTTTCCTTCAGTGCTTCTAACATGGCCTATATGACTCTGCCATTAAACTGGGCTTCTGAAGGGCAAAAACCCAGGTCTAGTTGATCTTGGTATCCTTTATAGCGTCTCAAGCAATAGCTGCATAGTAAGTGCATAATAGATTTTTTTTGAGAAACAACCAAGTAATCAAGATACTTTTATTGTAAAGAAAAAAACCTTATGCAAATAAAAGGGATTCATGTAATGATATAGGGAAATTTCACAAATTCCAATTGCAGAAAAAACTGGGCCTCATGCGACACTGGAAAGTTATCAGGTAGTGCTCTCTCTCTCTCTCTCTCTCTCTCTCTCTCTCTCTCTCTCTCTCTCTCTGCAAACCGCCTTTCTCTGCTTACTTGTCAGCCACTTCCAAAATTGTAATCTTATTCTTACTAACAGTCTATATCAGTGATAGCCTGTACTCAAAGCACCTGAAAGGTTTGTAAAACGTAGATTGCAGGGACTCACTCAAGAGTATCTGATTCAGTATACATGGGATGAGGCATGAGAATTTGCACTTCTAGCAAGTTACCAAATGATTCTGATCATCTGGGGACACAATTTGAGAATGATTCATCTATGTTACCTTCTAGCTTGGTTCCTAATTGACTCAGTCACTGGACCCCAATACTTAATTCTGTTAAGAGAGAATTTGATTGGTAAGTCAAATGTTCATCCCTGTTACATTCAGTTCTAGCCAAGAGGTTGGAGTCACATGACACATAATAAAAGGTTGCATCTTTGAGGTTATGGGCTGGAAAACTTTTCAAAGAAGGTGGATCTCTAGTATAGTCACTCCAATGGCTCCTTTTAAAGCTATGAGAATTTCCACACTAAACTAGATGTTTACTCTATGCAGCTCAATCTCCATAGCAAATAGAGTGAATAAGACTATTACCTTTTATCGGACATCTCCAGTCAATCATCTGAAAATAAAAACACTCTTTATATCTGTCCCTAAACTCATAATATTCCCTCTCAGATATGCTGCCCCTCCACCCAGTAGTACAAGAAAAAAAAAAAAACCTGGGAATCAATTTTGACTCCTTCAACCCACCATCTGTATCCAATCCATCAAGTCCTGTCAATTCTATCTCCTTGTTAGTTTTTCTTATCCCTACTATAACCGGCCAGTTTAACCTGACACCCCCCTCCGGTATTGCTTTCTTCCAATTGGTTCTTCACATGACTGTCAGAATGATCTGTCTAAAACAACTTACTGGTCTTAGATCTTGGAACAGCTGTATTACTATTAGGCCTGAGGCAGGTAAAGCCTGGGCCTGTCCTTTCCAGCAACATGCAGCTGCAAGTTTACCTACTTCAGAATGCATACAAAAATTATCATGCTATGTATACAATAATGTAATGTGGGGGGAAAAAGGAATCTCTGATTTAAAACACAACTCTGACTGTGTAACTACTGTCCTCAAAACCATTCAATTATCTCCCATAGCTCTCAGGATAAAGCCTAAACACACATTATGATAGCCTATAACATCTGGCAGGACTCAGTCTCTACCTACCGCCCTAGGCTCATGTCTTGCCACTTACTGCCTTGGAATTGATACTTCAACAGCAGGTAAATGCCTGTAGTTTTCAGAAAATACCCTGTTGTTTCATGCCTGTAAGTCATTGTTCATGGTTTCCTCTTTTTCATACATTTTTATTATTTTATTTTATTTTAATTGTTCAAGTACAGTTTTCTAACTTTTTCTCCCATCCGAGTCCACCCACACAGCCCTTCCACCTCCCTCCTATTTCCATCCCCACTTGTTTTTGTCCAAGTGTCCTTTATACTTGTTCTTGTATACCCTTCCTCTTTTCCCCTGATATTCCCTACCCTCTCCCCTCTGGTCACTGTCAGCCTGTTCTCTGTTTCAGTGTCCTTGGTAATATATTACTTGTTTTGTTCTTTAGGTTCCAGTTAGAAGTGAGATAATATGGTATTTATCTTTCACTACCTGGCTTATTTCACTTAGCATAATGCTTTCCAGTTCAATCCATGCTGTCACAAAGGATAGGAGCTCTTTTCTTTCTGTTGCATTGAATTCCATTGTGTAAATATACCATAGATTTCTGATCCATTCATTTACTGATGGGCACCTAGGTTGCATCCCACACTTGGCTATCGTAAAGTGTGCTGCTATGAACATTGGGGTGCATAGGTTCTTTTGGATTTGTGTTTCAGGGTTCTTAGGATATAATCCTAGCAATGGAATTGCCGGGTCAAAGGCAGATCCATTTTTAATTTTCTGAGATAATTCCATACTGTTTACCATAGTGGTTGTACCAGTCTGCAATCCCACCAACAGTGCACTAGGGTGCCCTTTTCTCCACAACCTCTCCAACACTTGTTTGTTGCTTTGTCTATGATTGCCATTCTGACCTGTGTGAAGTGGTATCTTATTGTGGTTTTAATTTGCATCTCTCTGATACCTAGCGATCCTGAACATCTTTTCATGTGTCTCTGGATCCTGTGTATGTATACCTTGGAGAAGTGTCTGTTCAAGTCCTTTGCCCATTTTTTAATTGGGTTGCTTGTCTTCTTAGAGTGGAGTTATGTAAGTTCTTTATATATTTTGGAGATTAAACCCCTGTCTGAGGTATCATTGGCAAATATGTTTTCCCATATGGTTGGTTCTCTTCTTATTTTAATGCTGTTTTCTTTAGCCATACAGAAGCTTTTTATTTTGATGAAATCCCATTTCTTTATTCTTTTCTTTATGTCCCTTGCTGTAGGGGACATATCAGTGAAAATATTGCTTTGTGAAATATCTGAGATTTTCCTGCCTGTGTTATCCTCTAGGACTTTAATGGTGTCAGGGCTTATATTTAAATATTTTATCCACGTTGAAGTTATTTTTGTGTACGGTATAAATTGGTGTTCTAGTTCCATTTTTTTTTTTTTTTGCACGTAGGTGTCCAGTTCTCCCAACACCATTTGTTGAAGAGGCTATTTTTACTCCATTTTATGCTACTGCCCCCTTTGTTGAATATTAATTGACCATAGAGAGTTGGGTTTATGTCTGGGCTCTCTGTTCTGTTCCATTGGTCTATGTGCCTGTTTTTATGCCAGTACCAGGCTGTTTTGATTACAGTGGCCTTGTAATAAAGTTAGGTATCAGGTATTGTGATCCCTCCTACTTTACTCTTCTTTCTCAAAATTGCAGCAGCTATTCAGGGTCAGTTATGGTTCCATATAAATTTTTGAAGTGCTTGTTCTATGTCTGTGAAATATGCCATTGGTACTTTAATAGGTATTGCATTTAATGTGTACATTGCTTTGGGTAGTATGGACATTTTGATGATGTTAATTCTTCTGATCCATGAACATGTTATATGTTTCCATTTGTTTGTGTCTTCCTTGATTTCTTCCTTCAGTGTTGTGCAGTTTTCTGAATATAGGTCTTTCACATCCTTGGTTAGGTTTATTCCTAGGTATTTTATTTTTCTTTTTGCTATTTCAAATGGGATTTTTTTCTTGATTTCTGCTTCTGCTGTTTCATTGTTGGCATACAAAAATGCCTTTGATTTCTGGGTATTGACTTTATATCCCGCTGTTTTGCCAAATTCATTTATTAGGTGGAGCAGTTTTTTGGTAGAGTCTATAGGATTTTCTATGTATACTATCATATCATCTGCAAACAATGACAGTTTTGTTTCTCCTTTCCGATTTGGATGCCTTTTATTTCCTTTTCTTGTCTGATCGCTGTGGCTAAAACTTCCAATACTATGTTGAATCGAAATAGTGAAAGTGGACAGCCTTGCCTTGTCCCTGATCTTAGTGGAAAAGATTTTAGTTTTTGCCCATTGAGCATGATGCTGGCTGTAGGTCTCTGATATATGGCCTTTATTATGTTGAGGAATGCTCCCTCTATTCCTGCTTTGCTGAGTGTTTCTATCATAAATGGGTGCTGTATCTTACAAATGCTTTTTTCACATCTATTGACACGATCATGTGATTTTTGTCTTTGCTTTTGTTTATGTAATGTATTACACTTATTGATTTGCGAATATTGTACCATCCTTACATCCTTGAGATGAAACCCATTTAGTCATGCTATATAATCTTTTTAATGTATTGTTGGATGCAGTTTGCTAATATTTTCTTGAAGATTTTAGCATTTATGTTCATCAGTGATATTGGTCTGAAGTTTCCTTTCTTTCTTGTGTCTTTATCTGCTTTTGGGATTAGGATGATGCTGGATTCATAAAAATAATTTGGAAGTCTTCCATCATTCTGGATTTTTTGGAATAGTCTGTGCAGGATAGGGGTTAGCTCTTCCTTAAATGCTTTGTAGAATTTTCCTGTGAAACCATCTGGTCCCAGTCCTTTGTGTGTCAGGAGTTTTTTGATTACTACTTCAATTTCACTAGCTGTTATTGAACTGTTCAGGCTTTCTGCTTCTTCTTCATAGAGTTTTGGAACATTATATTTTTCTAGAAATTTGTGCATTTCACCTACATTTTCAAATTTCTTGTCTTATACTTCTTTGTAGTAGTTTCTTACAATCCTTTGTATTTCTGTGGCATCAGTTGTAATCTCTCCTCTTTCATTTCTGATTGCATTTATTTGGGTCCTCTCTCTTTTTTTCTTCATGAGTGTGCTTAAAGGCTTGTCAATTTTGTTTATCTTTTCAATGAACCAGCTCCTGGATTCATTGATCCTTAGAATTGTGCTTTTAGGCTCTATGTCATTTAATTCTGCTCTGATCTTGGTTCTTTCTTTCCTTCTACTTGTTCTGGGCTGTCTTTGTTGTTGTTTCTCAAGTTCTTGTAGGTGTAGGGTTAGGTTGTTTGTTTGAAATGCTTCTATCTCTTTTTTGGTAGGCCTGTATCAGTATGAGCTTCCCTCTCAGAACTGCATTCACTGTGTCCCATAAGTTTTGGGTTGTTGTGAGTTCATTTTCTTTTTTTTTGTTTCCAGAAAATTTTTTATTTCTGCCCTAATTTCATTCTTCACCCATTCATTGTTTAATAGCATGGTATTCAATCTCCATGATTTATTGTGTTTTAGGTTTTTTTCCTTGAGGTTGGTTTCTAGTTTCAGATCCCTGTGGTCAGAAAAAATGCTTGATATGATTTTAATTTTCTTGAATTTATTGAGTTTTGTTTTGTGTCCTATCATGTAGTCTAGCTTTGAAAATGTTCCATGTGCATTTTTTTAAAGATTTTATTTCTATTTTTTTAAATTTTTATTTTTATTTTAATGATTGTTTAAGTACAGTTTTCTCCCCTTTACTCCCAATCAAGCCCACCCGTCCCCCTCCCATCTTCCCTCCCATTACCACCCTCCCCCTAGTTTTTACCCATGTGTCTTTTAACTTTGTTCCTGCAAACCCTTCCCCTTTTCCGTTGAAATTCCCTCTTCTCTCTCCTCTGGTCACTTCCTGCCTGTCCCCTAATGCAGTGTCTTTGACTATATTTTGCTTGTTTCACTGTTTTGTTGTTTAGGTTCCTGTTAAAGGTGAAATCATGTGGTATTTATCTTTCACTGCCTGGCTTATTTCGCTTAGCATAATGCTTTCCAGTTGCATCCATGCTGTTGCAAAGGGTAGAAGCTCCTTCTTTCTTTCTGTTGCATAGAATTCCATTGTGTAAATGTACCATAGTTTTTTGATCCATTCATTTACTGATGGGCATCTAGGTTGCTTCCAGCACTTAGCTATTGTAAATTGTGCTGCTATGAACATGGGGGTGCTAAGGTTCTTTTGGATTGGTGTTTTAGGATTCTTAGGATAGAGTCCCAGCAGTGGAATTGCTGGGTCGAAAGGCAGATGACCCATTTTTAATTTTCTGAGGAAGTTCCATACTGTTTTCCATAGTGGTTGTACCAGTCTGCAGTCCCACCAAGAGTGCACTAGTGTCCCCTTTTCTCCACACCCTCTCCAACACTTGTTGTTTGTTGTTTTGCTTATGTTGGCCATTCTGACTGGTGTGAAGTGGTACCTCATGGTGGTTTTAATCTGCATCTCTCTGACAGCTAGCGATATTGAACATCGTTTCATGTGATTTTGGATCTTCTGTATGTCCTCCTTGGAGAAGTGTGTGTTCAAGTCCTTTGCCCATTTTTTTAATTGGGTTGCTTGTCTTCTTAGAGTATAATCGTGCAAGTTCTTTATATATTTTGGAGATTAAGCCTTTATCTGAGGTATCATTGGCAAATATGTTTTCCCATACAGTTGATTGTCTTTTTATTTTGATACTGTTTTCTTTAGCAGTGCAGAAGCTTTTTATTTTGATGAGGTCCCATTTGTTTATTCTTTCCTTTATGTCTCTTGCTCTAGGGGATATGTCTGTAAAAAAGTTTTTGCCTGATATATCTGAGATTTTCCTACCTATGTTCTCCTCTAGTACTTTAATGGTGTCACGATTTATATTTAAGTCTTTTATCCATCTTGAGTTTATTTTTGTGTAAGGTGTAAGTTGGTGTTCTAGTTTCATTTTTTTTGCGTGTAGCTGTCCAGTTCTCCCAGCACCATTTGTTGAAGAGGCTATTTTTATTCCATTTTATGTCGCTGCCTCCTTTATCAAATATCAATTGACTGTAGAGACTTGGGTTTATTTCTGGGCTCTCTGTTCTGTTCCATTGGTCCATGTGCCTGTTCTTATGCCAGTACCAGGCTGTTAATGATATTAATGATATTTTAATGATATTAATTCTCCCAATCCATGAACGTGGTATATGTTTCCATTTGTTTGTGTCTTCCTTGATTTCTTTCCGCAGTGGTATATAGTTTTCTGAATACAAGTCTTTTACCTCTTTGGTTAGGTTTATACCTAGGTATTTTATTTATTTTTTGCTATTTCAAATGGGATTTTTTCCTTGATTTCTGCTTCTGGTGTTTCATTGGTGATGTACAGAAATGCCTTTGATTTCTGGATATTGACTTGGTATCCCGCTGTTTTGCCAAATTCGTTTATTGGGTCAAGCAGTTTTTTGGTAGAGTCTATAGGATTTTCTAGGTACACTATCATGTCATCACCAAACAATGACAGTTTTGTTTCCTCCTTTCCGATTTGGATGCCTTTTATTTCCTTTTCTTGTCTGGTTGCTGTGGCTAAAACTTCCAATACTATATTGAATAAAAGTGGTGAAAGTGGACAGCTTTGTCTTGTTCCTGTTCTTAGTGGAAAAGATTTTAGTTTTTGTCCATTGAGTATGATGCTTGCTGTAGGTCTCTCATATATGGCCTTTATTATGTTGAGAAATGTTCCCTCTATTCCCACTTTGCTGAGTGTTTTTACCATAAATGGATGCTGTACCTTATCAAATGCTTTTTCTGCATGTATTGAAATGATCATGTGATTTTTGTCTTTGCTTTTGTTTATATGATGTATTACATTTACTGATTTGCGAATATTGAACCATCCTTGCATGCCTGGTATGAAACCCACTTGATCATGGTGGATGATCTTTTTAATGTATTGTTGGATGCGGTTTGCCAGTATTTTGTT
>PVIA01012879.1:0-35302 GCA_004024845.1 Tonatia bakeri
GTCGTTAAGCTAAAGGGGACACACAGTGCCAGTGTACGCGGCCACGTGGGCGACTGGGAAACACTGCGTTACGTGAGAGAGGCCAGTCACAGAGGGCCGAGTGCTGTATGGTTGCGTTTACGGTTGGACGAAATGTCCCAAAGAGGCAGATCTGTGGGCACAGAAAGTAGACTGGTGGTCGCCTAAGGCTGGGGATGGGAGATAGGGTTGATGGCTAAGTGATATCGGTGGAGTTTTCTTTCTTTTTTTGGGGGGGAATGAAAATACTCTCAAATTAGTGGTTGTGATGGACACACGAGTCTGTGAACGTACTGAAAGCCATTGAATCGTACACTTCGAATGGGAAGATTGCATGCTATGTGCGTCGTATCTCAATAAAGCTGTTCAAAAGGTGGAGAGTGTTTTCTTCAGGGAAGTCAGGAATGGGAAGCCGACAAGGGGCGGGGCCGCCGTTTTTCATAAAAGTCTCCTGTAACGCTTTGATGCTTAATGTGTGAGTACGTGTAACAGAGTAAGACAGACATTAAATTAAAAATCGCATACTAATCCCAAACCGGGAATAACCCTGCACTATATTTCAGCGTAGGGCTGCCAGAGTGAGCACAGCCTGGGCCGTCCTATTGTTTCTGTTTTACAAAGGAAGAAGCCGAGATCCAGAGAGGGATAAACACTTCACTCACGGCTCGGAAGCCAGAATTCGAGCTCAGGGCCGTCTGATATGTACGGCCGTGACCCTGGCTGTGGGCTGGCAAGAACATCAGCACACTGCTCTTGCAAACCGTCCTCTGAGGGGGCTTCTGCGTGGGCCACGGGTGGGTGGACCTCCCTCCCCACTCACCAACCCACGTGAGGCAGGAGATGCCGCCTGCCCGGATGAAAGGCTCCCTACTTCAAAGGTTAGCGTAGGAACCAGGGCGCACCTGGGAAGCAGGTCTGACGGGGACTCCAGTTTCACCCCATTTCCAAGGTTCCCCTTCTGATTTCTGCTGCTGCTCTCTGGCTGGCCTCGGGGAGATGCTGAGGCTTCAGTGGCAGCCGGTCCCCATTCGGGACAAATGACCCTCCCTTTGACACCCCCCAGCAGAGCCAAGGAGCTAGCAGATGATCTTGAATGAACACTACAGAGAGGTCTTGACTCTAGAAGGTGAAAGTCAAGGTTGAAGAAGAGGCAGACTTGGCAGCTTAAACCTGAGCAAGTCACATCACTGTTCTGAGTCTCGGTTTTCTCATCTGCATGAGAAGGGACAGGGCGCTCAGACTGCAGAATCACAAAGACTCAGGAGAAACTTCGGTGTGGCTGTGGGCACCTCCTATCCTCACGTCCTTGTGCCTGCAGGGCCGGGTCCTGGGGGATGGGGGTCAGGGCGTTTCCACATTTTGGTCCCTAAGCTCATCCTCTTCACGTGTCTACACTGGCTACCACGCGTGGCCGTGTTGTCCCCACCTGAAACCGAGGTCCTCAAGTGCAGGGGCGCTTGCTCACCAGCCCATCCCTACTGGCCAGCATCGTGTCTACCCTGCAGGAGGGACACAAGAAATAGATTCAAGGACGGGAAGCAGAATGTCAAAGCTGAGAGAAACCTGAGGGCATTCAATCCAGTAGTTCTCGGTTTATTTTTAACCGCAAGACGCTTTCTTCAAAGTGGAAGGTCATGCAGAGTTCCAGTCTATGTATCGATAAAAGCTGAGCTGTTCTGACCAGGATGGGGGTGGGTCTGGGCCTCTCCCTTCCTCATTCTCTTCTTTCCAGCCACCCCCTCCGGGACCCTTACGACTGCAGGGAACAGAGTTTGGAACCCACTGGTCACGTCTCAGCTGCCCGTTTCACAGGTGGGAAAACTAAGGCTCAGGCAGGATGAGCGGGTTGTGACTTGTTTAGAGTCTCAGAGGGCACAGCGCTGGGTTTGCAACTGCTGCCCTAGCTCTTGCCCCACCCCCTTATTTGCACAGGTCTCCCTGAACCCCCAGGCTTCGAGAGATGGTTGGAGAACTGCACGTGTCTAAATGCCCCTTTCTCCCCAGCGGTGCTGGCTCCCTGGACTCGTGGAGACAGCATTGCTATATTGTGATCACCTTAATCATTCATGGGGGGGCGGCGCTGGGGTGGAGGAGAAAGGCAGGGGTTTAGGAACTTGCCAGAATAAGTCGGGCTTTCTTATCATCACAGACTGACACGGCTCCCACCTCTTCAAAGGTTCACTTCCTCCCAAAGGAAGGGCCTGTTCCTCTTCCATTCTCTTTAATCCCTTCCTCCTTCCCGGCCTTCCCTCTTACACTCCTGCCCGTCTGCCGCCATCCTCAGTGCAACACGCAGTGGGCCTTTGGTTATTTCCTTGTTTCTGATTTGAAAAGCAGCCAGTGTGTCCTAGTCCCTAGGGCACAGAGCCCCCACTGATAAAAGATGCAGGCCCAGCCCTCCGGGAGGAGCCAGCCCAGACACGGGGACTGTTGAGTGGTCAGTCATGCTGTGCTGGGCTGGGGCCCCTACCCAGGCAGCCGGGGACGTTGATTATCTGTGGTTGTTACGGCAACTACACTTCCCCAGTCCCCAGTCAGGACACGGGGCTGGCAAGAACAAATGCACCTGAGGAGACAATAGAACATGGAATATTGGAAACTGTGGCACCAAAAACCGGGGCTATTCGAGTGCTTTAACTGTGCCCTGGTCTCGAGTCACCTGACACCAGAGTTACTGTGTGGTGAGTATATTTCCAGAGATCTTGGGTGCCTTGGCCTTTTCATCACACGCCACTCAGAACCTGTTTTGGCTCCCTTCCTTATAAGGATTTGGGACATTTCCACCCTTCTCTAAAGTGAATAGAGCTGAGTTTTGGCCTTTACAGTCCCCACGGCCGCTTTCACGCACCGTGACACTTGTTTTGTGTTCTGACCCGTTTCTGTTGCCCCCTCGGGGGAGCAGCCATGTCGCTGACTCCTGCCGAGACAGGGAGTTCCCCGAGAGCAGGAGTGGAGGCTGACTTATCTTTATCTTCCTACCCTTCCCGGTGTGCCGGATCGCCTCCAGAACGAGGTTAGGCTTCGCCAGGGCCCGTTGAATTGAATTTTTGAGTAGACAGGCTTGCTGTGGGAAATAAACACAAGAACCAAGCCCCGGGGACTCTGTGCCGTCCAGCCTGTGCCCTGCAGACTGCATCCCAGCTGCCTCGGTGGGTGGGGAAGGGAACACACAGATGTGCCCGGCACCGTGCTGGGCACACGGATCTGCCTCATGCTCCCTGCGTCCCTGGGAGGGGAGTGCTCTTGCTGTCCGTCACCGGTGAGGAAGCGGGCTCGGGGAGGTCCAGGCTCGCCACCAAAGAAATGGAGGGCTGGGATGGGGGCCCTGGCCTGCCTATCCTCCACCGCCTCCTGCGTCAGTATTGCTGTGACTCCTCTCCCCCGGCCCCCTTCACGGTCCCTGGGAACAGGCTGCACACCCCTGACCTCAGGATCAGGTGGAAACAGTGGCCCTGGAAGCGACAGTTTGCATGACCTCTGTGGTGACTTTACCTCCTTCCTGGCCCCAGGTTTCTGAGAGATGGCAATGTCTGTCCGGAGACTTTTGGCCTTTGAGACCTCATCCACTGCACACACGCTTTTGATGACAGGTGAGGATTTTGTTCCTTTGGACTTCTCTCTGGGTGCAGCATCTGGCGCATAGTGTGTCTGCAACTCCTGTTTGTTGAAAGACGAAGGAAGGAGGAGGCCTGGATTGAATGACTGAACTGCTCTGCCTTAGACTGGTCGTCAGCTCTCCATGCGTCTACAGTGGAGGCCCAGGCTGCGAAGCCCTGACTGCAAAGCAGCCCCAAAGGCAAGGGAGGGAGGGAGAGAGGAAGAAGAGGAAAAAGACCAGCACCTTCTCTTTCCTCCACCCTCCTCTCCACCATGTACATTTTCCGGGAATAAATGGCTGCCCTGTGGGTCACTCCCTGCTACCCAAAGTGTGGTCTGTGGGCCAGCTGCTGGGAGCCTGGGAGCCTGGGAGCCTGTGGGAAATGCAGACTCTCAGGCACCCCTCCCCATCCCCTGGCCACCTACCGAAGCTCAGAGTTTGCCCTTAGCAAGCTCCTCAGCAGATTTGTGCATGCATGGAATGTTGGGAAGCCCTGGGTTAGAGGACAAGGCTGTGGAAACCAGTCAGGTTCCTTCTACATCACGGGGAAGGCACTGGAGAGGGTTTCAGGACAAGAACTTTGGGAAGGGAGAGAGAAGACATCTTGGGAGGGGACTAATAGTGCTCATCAGCATCGTCATCATCATCGATAAAGATGTTCAAGCATGAACTAAGCACGAGCCCCTCAACACCCAGGATCTCATTTTACCCTCACATGAACCTTAACGAGGAGCCGGCATCCTTATTCCCATTGCAGAGACGAGAACACCCAGGCTGGGGTGGCGGAGCAGTCTGCCAAGATCACACAGGGAGGGTGGAGTTTTGAAACTAATTCTGGCTTCCCATCGTTCTGTGACCTTGGCCAAGGTGCTTTGATCTCTACGCCAGGCTGCTCCCTGCTTCAGACCAGAGGGAACGATGCCCAGAGCCTCCTCTGAAGCAGCCAAGGAGAGAAATAGCAAACACGCAAGCCAGCGAGGGCCTTTGGAGCTGAGATGTCCTATTTCCAACGCGATGGAATCGTTTCTCTGATAAACATGGAAGCTATGTCAAGATGGCGATAAATAGCCCTGCTAGCAAGCTAGGCCTTTGTGTAATGTTCAAAAGAAACTAATTAAAGGAATTTTTCTTTAAAGTATGTTTGACCCAGACATTTCCACATCAGCCTAGGAAGCCAATCCAGTTTGAAAACTTGGTGTGAAGTTTGAATTATTAACGTGCACATGAAAAATGATGTTGCATATTTGCCTTAGATCATTTTGGGGATGGGGGAGGATTAAATGCATCTCTGGAGGATTTGACCAGGGATGGGGGCGGGGTGGGGTAAGCCAGCGAAGGCTCTGTGTGTGTGTGTGTGTGTGTGTGTGTGCATGCTTGTAAAACATACATTAGAAAATGGCGTTTTATCGGAACTCCGGAGTGCAGATGACTGAGATAAATTCTAAAGAGAACTTTTTCACAGCTAATGCATAAAATATGATCTCCGTAATTTCCCTCTTTAAACAGCTTTGTTAAATAGTTGAACGGTGTCTCCCTTGCGGCCTGAATCCATTAGGGAATCACATTTATATAGGGAATTTCACCCAATCACCCCAAACAGCTTGAAAAACATGGTGTGTTCGGCCTCTTGGCAGCCTTGTGGGAGCTGCATGAACACTTCCGGCTTCTTTTGCTTCCCTGGGTGTGGTGACAGTGGCTCCACGAGAAGGCGAGTCGGCAGAGCCAGTGTCCCAGCCAGTGCCTTGCAGCAGCGCTGGACGCCCCCCGGCCAGGTCGCTGGGATCCTAGAGCACGGGCGAGGGGGCGGGGCTGCCGCAGCTCCCGCCCTCCCTCACGCTCCGCACGCAAATGCACGCGGAGCCGACGTGCAAACTCCAGCTAGAGGAGAAGCCGGAGTCTAAGCAGTGATGGTAATAATCCGAGAAGCTACTGTGTATTGCTTAATGTGCGGTAGGCACCGTGTGAAGCCCCCGGCATGGGGCAGCCCAGTGAACCCTTGCGAGCCTTTGAGGGGCTTCTGGTGATACCCCTGCAGGCGCCGAGGAGGACGCTGAGCTCCGGAGAGGTTAATGATTGCCTCAGTTTCCAATAGGAAAACAGGCTCAAGCCCACGGTTGTCCGGCTCTGTCCACGCTCGGATCCGTCGCCAGAGACCACAGGACACTGAACTTAAAGAGGGAGGTCGATAGAGGGAGAACATGGGGCGCGGAATGTCTTATACGGCAGACACACGCGTGTCGGCAACATGCGCGTTCAACAACTGCCTCCAGTCTTGCTCCCTTTCATTCACTCCCCGACGTGGAAACAGGAGAAATGTTCTCCCCCAGCCCTTTAAAATAATCTGTATCCGGTTACGTGAAGCCCTAGCGTGGCGGTTGTCACGTAGCGGTGATCAATGACGTTGCTTCTCTTTTCCATTTACAGTCCGCGCACCCATCCCTGATTTCGTGAACCAATATCGTTCTTCAAATCACGCTCGAAGGAGGATCCTGAGACGGCGGATTGGGCGGGACCGACCACGGCCGCCGGCAGCCTAACTGTCCTAGGCCCTATCAGCTGGCACCACCAAAAGCGGAGGTGGGGTGTAAGGAAGAAAGCAGGGGGATCTGTTAGGTGGTGTGGAGCAAACAGAACCGTGGGTGGGCCGCAGAGGGGCGAAAGGGAGGGCTAATCTGATGTTCGGCTGTGGGGATGCTGGTGGGCTGACGCTGAGAAGAGAAATCACTCGTGGCCCCAGAGGGGCGGTGCTGCTGCACAGGCTGTGCACCGATGACCTCCAGAGGGCGCTATTGTCACCGCCACCCTAGGCCTGGCTGTCCTGGGCGGTGGGCTGTCCAGTGGGCATGACCATAGACAAGGGCCTGGCAAGTGCCGTGTCCTGAGCTCTGATGAGGATAGAAGCGCACATTGTGGGGAAGTGGAGAAAACGCACGGCCAGCTGGGACTGGTTTGGGTTAAGGGAATCAAAAAGGGATTTTTAAGCTGGGCCCTGTTGATTAAGTAGAATTTCAACAAATGGGAAATGGGGAAAGTCCAGGTGGCTCAAGCTTATTGGCCCTTTAGGACTAAACTCATACCTCGCCCTGTTCAGGGGTGCCTTCCCACGCCCCTTTTTTCCTGCAGCACCCGGCTTGCCATGTCTAACCTTCACTGCACCTTTTTGAAATGCTTCAAATCTGTTGGTTCTCATGGTGTCCCTGCTACACAGTGAGCTCCTTGAAAGCAGGAACTGCGTCTTTCACTCTGGTATGCAGGGCCTAGACAACTGCTGGCACATAGTAGGTCCTGGCACATAGTAGGTGTTGAGCGCACCAAGTAGCAAATGTATAAATGAGTGAATCTGGTGTAGGTGGGATAATAACAGAGGCGGGATGGCCAGTTTGCAGCTGAAAGCTGCCAGTGTCCCCAGAAGGGGCAGTGGTGCAGGGTGAAAATGAGCAGAACTTGGGGAGAGTTGAGAGGAAACAGGGATGTGCTGGGGGTGGGGGCGGGGCTTCTGCTCAGGAACCTGATACTCTGCCCAGGGCTCAGAGCCTGGTGCTAAGGTCCTGCCCTGTGTCTTGAGTCTCATCTGAAGGCTGATGATTTTTTAACAGCCTTTGTTCCCCCAAGGGGCAGGATTCAGGATGTACCTCTCTCCAGCAGTGCAGAGAAGCGGCTGGGAGACAACAGCTTTTATCAGATTGAAAAATTACTATGTGAGGCAAAGCCAATACTGCCAGGCATTCCTGGGCGTAGCGAGGTCAGAGGCCCAGGGAGGTCTGCTGATTGACCGGTGAACAAAGCTGGCAGGCCTCCAGGGCCAAAGGCAGGGGTTCCCCTGCTCTCCGGCCCCTGCTTGGAGGGGTCGTTCCCTGGGCACAGTAGGGGTTTGCTCCTGGAGACCAGAGGGGCTGTCCTCCCTGACTGTGGGAAATCGGATCCTCAGAACAATGCTTCCCTTGTGGCCTCCATCTGCCTGCCCTCTACCTAGACCCATCCCCCCTACATCCATCTGGGCAGGATCTAAGTAGGTGCTGGGAGAGGCAGTGTAGACAGCAGGAAAAGCCCGTGCTGGGTTGCTGGGTGGCTGACACACCTTTGTTCAAATTGGGGCTCTCCAGTTCCTAGCTGTGTGACCAGAGGCAGGTCACTTAACCCCTCTGAGTGCCTGTCGTCGCAAAGGCATAATGAGTCCTTTTCATAGAGCTCTTGTGTGGATTCAGTGGGGCACCTTCCGTCGGCCAAACGCCTGGCACATAGCAGGTTCCCCGAAAGTTACAGTTGTTATTAATGGTTAATTGCCTCTCACCTACCCGCCACCAGGCTCAGCAGCACTGTCTACTGCCTGTGATGCCCTCTGCTCCCATCCCTCATCCTACGGCTACAGGAGCCCTGAGCTGCCTCCTGTCCTGTGAGGGGTCCCGTCCTGAGGCCTGAACAGTTCAGTTTCTCTCTTCGGGCCCCAGCCATGCACTCGGGACCTCGGAGTCACTGACTGGTGGCTGAGAACAAGAGCTCCAGCCTCAGAGGGACTCTGGTCTCTCAGTGCCTCCGCTGCCCCATTTACACGCCGGCAGTTTCCAGGAGGCCTTGGACCAGTGCTCCTCATCTGCAGGAGGTAGAGAGCCACGTGGCCCAGGAGCACGTGGGTGCCAGCATGGGGTGAGCACCCAGAGTGCGTCCTCCTTTCTCTGACATTCCGAGGGACTCAGGAAGGGGGAGGGGCTGGGGCTGCCTACCCCTAATCCCACTCCCAGGTCCTGGCAGGGGGAGGTGCAGAGGCCAGTCAGAGATGCTCAGTTTGCCAGTTATCTCCTTGTCTTTGCTTCCCCCTGCTTTCACACGCCCCACGGGCTGCTCCCCAAGGAGGCCCTGATTCGCAGCTCAAAGGCCTCATTGAGGCATCAGGAACAGTTCCCCGCCCGCTCCCCACACCCCGTGTGTGAGCAGCTGCTTTCTCCCCTCTGTACAAACCCTCTGGCCGCTGGCTCTCCCTCCCCCGCCAGCATTATCGCCCTCGCCTGTTATCTCTCCCTGGGAGGCTGGGTGCTTCTTTGCATCCCGCTTCCCAAGCAGTACAGAGGACTCCTTTTATAATCCCCGGGTTAATGCAGTGCTCCTCTCCCAGGGGCCCCTGGCGTGCGGTGGGCTTGATCTCAGCCTCCTCGCTGCATCCGCCGGGGAGGGAGAAGGGGAGGAGCATCTTCCCATTTCACACACGGGAAAACTGAGGCAAGAGGCACTCGGGCTCTGCTCCACTGCCAGGCGCCCAGGGCTCTCCCCCACCCTGTCCAGACGCACCAGCCCCCTGCCTCAGTTGCACAAACCTCTTCCCCTCCCCACAGCTTCAGTCCTCCAGCCCAGGGACCCTTCACTCCTTCCACTGGGCTGCATCTCCCAGCTTCTGCCCTGCCTTCAGGCAAACGTGGAAAAAGTTCTTCCTCTATTTGCCTAGCCACCAGAGCCTGCAGCCTTTCTTTCCCTGCCTGGCCATGTGGCCCACCTGATCCTAGTGGCCCTGGAACTGGGGGATCCCTCACATTGCCTAAGGGGCTGCTCAGTACTTTAATACTTCACTGGGGGAGAGATTCTGGAAGTGCCTGCGATCCCAGGTCAGGGTGTCAGCGCTTGTGTCCACAGGAGTGTTTCAAAGGAGGGTCCAGAGATCCAACGGAATCTCAAAGGGTCTGTCACGGACCGCAGCAAGGGTAGGAGCCAGTGCACCAGCCTGGCCGGGGGGGCAGTCACCCGGGCCCACTGCCAGCGCAGGCAGGGTGGGTCCCTGTCTTGTGTGGGGCCCTGTGGCCCCAGGGAGGGCCCATTGTCTGGCCGTGCCCTCTCTGAGACTCCAGCTCCCTCTCCGTGCTGCTCCCCATCCCCTGCTCTGAACAGCTGCCATCTGCCTTCTCTGTGATTAGATGCTGGCGCGCAGGTTGGCCTCTCCCTGGTAAAATCAATTTTCCCTCTGTCTAGATGCCCCAAGTCATTTCTGGGTCCCCTGAAACCAGTGCTACTCAAAGTGTGGCCCCTGGACAGGCACCTGGAGTGGCACAGCCTCAGACTCAGTCCAGACGGTTCCTTTTGCTTCCTCAGCTGCTCCTCTCCCCTCTGTGTCCACTTGTTGGGATGCCGTCCATCCCTCGGGGCCCAGTTTTAGTGCCACGTCCTCCAGGAAGTGAGCTGTCCTGGAGTGAGCTGTCCTTCGGACTGCCCTAGTACTGGCTTCCTCCCCGGATGTGAGAGGTAGATGGGTGTCCTCTGCACCTGACCGTGCTTGGCGCAGGGGAAAGGCTCAGGCAATGCCTGGTGTGTGCTTGGTCCCTCTCAGTGCAGAACTCACTCTTACACTCACTTACTCATGCACTTCTTCAGCCAGTATGCACAGGCATTGCGCTGGGGACAGAGCAGTGAAGGAAACAAAGTCCTCGATCTCACAGAGTTCCCCGCCAGGTGAGGGGACCAGACGTGAGGACAGGCTCCCACCGCGGAGGGAGGGATAACTTCCGTGCAGGGGGGTGGAGCACATAGTATCTGAGAGCACGTCCTGGGCGTCAGGAGGGACTGCCCCGAGGAAGTGGGGTCTACCTGGGGCTCGGAGATGGAGTCACCAGCGGGTGTGGGAGGAACAGGTGCCCTGGGGAGAGCATGGGTGAAGAAGGGGGCGTGGTCTGGCAAAGAAGGGGGCGTGACCTGTTCCTGAATCCCTGATTACGTCAACCTGGCAGGAGCAAAGGCTGTGGGAGGAGACGTGGGAAGACCGGAGCCCAGATGACTGTCAGGGTGGGTCAACAGGGCCTGGCAAATCATTTCCAAGAACTTGAACTTCATAATAAGGGCAGACAATGGGGAGTTGTTCTAGTTATTCTGCCTGTGTAACAAACTACACCGAAGCTTAGGGATATAAAGCAACCATTTGTTATGTCACAGAGTCTGTGGATCAGGAGCCGGGTCAGGGCACAGCAAGGATGATTCCCTCTGCTCCCAGATGGGCCAGGGCCTCGATCAGGAAGCTCAGAGGCTGGGGGCTGGAATCCGTCTGGCCATTGCGTGGGCCTTTCTGTGTGGGCAGGGTGCACTTGAGTCTGGACCTTGGTCCTTCTGCGTGGCCTTGGGTCTAACTGTATCTAGGGTTAGTAGGGTTCCCCTACTGTGTGTCGTTGTCCTTCCTGAACCTTCCTCCTACAAATGTTGGCCAATCGTCACCTCCCCTGGGAAGCCCTCCCTGATGTCTCTGGGCAGGACTGACCACTGGTTGACAGTGCCTGGAGTGTTTTGTCTCCTTGCTGGTCTCGCTCACTGGCCTGGGACCGCCTCGAGGGCAGGGATAGCACCTCACCCGTGTCTCATCCCCTACTGCCTGGTGCACAGGTGGCCAGGTTGAAGAGGGGTTTGCTCTTTAGGCGGTCTTGGCTGAGTTGGCCCTTTCCAAGCTTCATTCGATCTGCCTCATTTCTAAAGCTCATTTGGATCAAATATTCAGACTTACTCTGGGGCCTCCTTCCTTATCACGTGCTTCCACTCCTGTCTCCTTAACCATACTCTCTGCAAAGCAGCTGGAGGGTCTGGATCGGGTTTATGGTATCAGATCTCGGCCCTCCCCAGCTCAGAACCTTCCTATAAACGCTGTGGCTCCCATGGCGAGTAAAGGCTGCACTCCCCATCATAATCTGCGTTCCACGAGGCCCCGTGGGCTCCGTCCACTGCCTCCCTCACTGCCCTCCTTTCCTACCGCCCCTCCCACACTCCTGGACACTGGCCCCTTTCTGCCCAAACACGGAACACTCTGTTCCGCCTCAGGACTTTGCGCTGGCTGGACCACTTTTCCTTTGTGCCCTCACTGGGCTGCTCCTCCTCATCGCTGAGAGCTCAGCGCGAACCCCTCTCCCTCAGGCTTCCCCAACCTCCACACGAGTGCTGTCCTCACTCCAGTCGCCCTTCCTCCCAGCTCCCTCCCAGTTTTCTTCGCAGACACGGTGACCTGAAAGAACCTAGTTTCTCGGCGTGTTTACCTGGTCACTGCTGGCCTCCTGCACCAGCACGTGCGCTCACTCAGGGAAGGGGCTCATCTCGTTCATGACTACGCAAAGCATTCAGAACAAGGCCTGACGTGTAAACATGTGATGAGTGAATGAATGAATGAATGAGTGGAGACCCATTGTAGAGATGGGAAAATCTAGGCACAAGCAGACTACTGGCTGAGGAGTCCGTGGCTCTGGGCCTCCAGTCCTGCTCGCCTCTCCCTGTGGGGCGCCCCTCCTGCCCTTCTCACCCATCCCATCCTGGGCAATATCAGGAACACTCCTGTCTGTCCTCAGCAGCCCAGGCTGGGAAGGGTTGACAAGCTGGAGAACTTGGGCATGCAGCCACACAGCAGTTCCAAGAAGCAAGAACGATGCTCATCCAGGGGGAGAATTCAGCTCCCAGCTTCAGGGGGAGGTAAGAACAGGCAGTTGGTCGTCTCAGCCAGCGTGGAGCGGGGGAGGGAGGTGCCTCTGCTGGGGTTATTGATGGATCCAATGCCAAGCTGCAGATTACGCTTCATGCCTCCGAGTGCAGAGTGGCAGGGCCCCGGGAGGAAAGATGCCCGCCGAGGAGTGGCTGGCTGGCAGGCTGGCGGGCTCCCATCCTGGGATTTACGGTGCTGCCCTTGAGTGGGAGTCTCTGATGGAGATATATTGGCCTGCTTATCTGCTGGGAGTGGGCCCTGCCCATGAATCTGAGCAGGCACTGTCGCAGCCTCCCCTCGGGCGGCAGTGGGAGAGGTACAGCCCTCTCGCCTGGCCTGAATCCCTCTCCTGCTCAACGGCCGACAACCATTTAGCTGGCAGAGAAAGGCCTCGACCCACTTGGTCTCTGTATGGTAAATATGCTTGGTGGCTAAGAAGGACAGCACTACCCAGTTGTCTGTCCCTGAGCTTCTGGGGGGACAGGGGGCTGCCAGCAGTGGTGGCCCTGAGTGGCTGGACATTACCAGCTGCCTTTGAGGTGCTGCCCGGTCCTAACAGCAAAGCCTGAGACGGACCCAACACAGGACTCTAGGCCATGGGGTGAGATGGGGACTCATGTGTATTCAGGTCCCTTGTAACTAACTGCTGGGCTCATGCCACGTGCCACATAAGCCACGTGCCTGTCTCCTTATTGCCCGTGGTAGCCTGGAGCAGTGAGCAAAATTAGCCCCTTCACTCATGCAGACACCGAGTTTCTGGAGAGGAGGCAGGAGCTCCGTGACTGAGTTCCCTGTACATCATGCTCACTATTTAACTTTTATGCCCACCCTAAGAGGTGGACACGCCACAGGGTGTTAGAGCTCGGGGGCTTGAGCCTCCACGGGGGGACAGTGGGGGGAAAGGGCGGGTGGCTGGTGGTTGTGCCCTCCTGTGTCCAGACACTCGGGTAAGCGTTTTGCATGTGCCCAGCCCCCATCACAGCGATCAGTAGGTGGGAGGCTTCTACCGTCCACGCTGCATTAGTGAGAAGTGGGCCTCAGGGAGGTCTGGTACCGGAGCAGGCGCAGTGGGGCCCGAGTTCTTCCTCTCTCTGCTTTCTCACAGCTCGACTGAGGAGCTGCTTGGGGGCCGCACTGGACTCAGCTTCTGGTTCAACATCCTGCATAAGCTGGTGGGGGTTGGGCACGATGGTCTTCATCCTAAAGATCAGGGACCCAGCACCCTGTCTCGCCACGAGCATCCCTCCCCTCGTCATTATTGCCTCCTGCCGCCCCCTGCTCCCTGCAGAGACTCCGCCTGCACCCCCCCAGCCAGGGCCTGGCAGGCGCACCTGGGAGGCCACCCAGGACGTCCCTCTCCCTCACTGGAGCCTGTTGGCCTGGCTCCTCCCTCTGGGCTGCCGGCCCGGGAGACTCTGGGTAAAGGAGGCACGTTGATCTCAGAAGCCCCGGGCGCTGGAGCAATTGAAAAAGAGAGAGTGAGCACGTGTGTGAGCGATTTACCTCCAAAGCCAGATCAGAGCTTCCCGCCTGCTATGGTCACAGGGACTTGTCTCTGCCAGGGAGCGGTGACCAAGCAGGTGATGACAGGAAAGGTCATCATGCCCCTGGGCCGGTGTCCCATGGCCCGGCTGTCACCCCTCTGACACAGTCACCACCTTTGGGTGGAGAGCCAAACCTCCCCTTCACTCCAGCTCGCCAGAGAACCTCAGGGCCAGACAGAGCAATACTCACTGTTGTCACTGCTGGGGGGCTTCCTGCCCAAGCAGGGCGTCCAGGCAAGGGGCAGAGTCGGGGGAGGGAGGAGGTAGGGCAGAGTGCGGAAGGGGTAGGCAGCTTCCCCCAGAGGGACTGGCCCGCTTAGGGACCTGGACTTCGTGGTGCAGGCTCCTGGGAGGATCACATGCTCGGCATGGACGCTCTCATTTAACCCTCCCAGCGACCCTGTGAGCTGGGGGGAGTGATCCCTCCTTTGCGGAAGAAATGAGAAAACGAAGGTCAGGGAGAAGTAGGGTGGGATTTGAACCCTGGTTTCTTTGGTTCTTTTCATTTCACCTGAGACCAGCCTCATTTTCTAGGGACCCCTGTGCTTCCAGGGCACGGGGACGGGCAGCCGATTCAGGTCACGGCCCTTTGAGCCGCTGCTGAACCCCGCCCCGCCCCGGCCTGCCTGGGGCACCCGTCCCTGACGCTCCCTCCAGGGCCAAGCTGTGTCCAGCTATACCCAATAGAGGGAGCCAGCGCTTGGTGCTCCGGCCCAGGAGTGGCCCACCTGGTCCTGCTTTGTTTCCATGGAGACAGGTGGGGTCGACTTGCCCCAAGTTGGTGCCCAGGGCGGAGGCCCTCTCCTTGGTCCTCTGCTCCTGCCCGCACTGCTGAGCTTCTGACTTACATTAGCGCTGTGGTTTTGACCGGGGAGCAACACCGAATGGAACAGGATGGCATTTTATAGTAAATTACTTTAATATTTATGGTGCCGTGTGCCCTGTTTCCTGACAAAGTAACTCTACTTAGTTTCCAAGTGGAATTTTTCGCTTCTGGTGTTTTTGTTCTCCAACCGCCCCCCCCCCCCCACCCCCGCCTCGCCATGCTCTCACTCATCCCTGCATGCCCGCCTCCCTTCCTGCCATCCTCACGACCTGGTTCCAGCCTCAGAGGGGGAGGTGGAAACCACCCACCGCCCTCCAGGGTTACCTCCCGGAGACTGGGGGCAGAGGAGGGGAGGCACCTGGGCCCGGGCCACACGAGGGGCTGGTGGCTGGCACCCAGCACCCGGGGGCAGGACCAGATCCCGGGACCTGTCTCCCATGGGCAAGGCACAGAGCTGCCCCCAGCTCCTCTCCTCTCTGCCAAGGCCAAGTGTGGGTGCCTGCCTTCCGCCAGCCCTCGGACTGTCCTTCCAGGAGCCACCATCTTGTTGTCCTTCTCTAAGCTGGCATTTACTGGGAAGGAGGTCTCTTTGAGGCCATCTGTGAGGCTCTTGGCAACTTGATTGGTATGAGAAGGCTGGGATGGTGGCCGCAGGTAGGGACTGCTGGCGTCAGGTGTGGCGGAAGGAGCAGTGAGCCGCAGAGCAGGGGGTTGAGGCACTTGTCCCACCCATGGGGCAGCTCAGGCCGATGACCACTTCCCCTCCCCCTCGCCGGCTCCCAGTCACCTCGACCCGACCCCCCTCCCCACACTAGCCAGCATCCTCACAGCCGGTGGCACCTCCTAAATCACCAAGGTCTTTCCCGGGCTCATGTTCTCCTTGCTTCACTGGTGAGACAGGCAGGATGTATCATCCCCGCTTCTCAGATGGGGACGGGGTAGCCGGGAAAGGTCAAGTGACTTGCCCAAGGTCACAACATGAGCAGGGCCAGAGCCCGGGGGTCTTAGCTTTGAGTCCACTGCTCCTTCCACTTCAAACCTCTGAGTGCTTTTTCTGCCTGCTGTGTGGTGCTTTCCCAGAACAGCAGGTGCTGGGCTCAGCGCATGTGTCTGGTGACCCTGCGTGTCTGGCCCTGAGTCCCGGGGCTGGCGCCTCCCCGGGGCGGGGGGGGGCCCTGGGGCTGTTGTCTCACCTGCTGGCTGCACCAGGAGCTCTCCGAAGGGAAAGGGTGACAATTTAACCCCCACCCCACCCCACCCCCTCCTCCACTGGACCTAGCACAACCCTGAGAGAGGAAACTGGATGGCACCTTGTCACCTACCTGCCACCATCCCCTCATGCTACCTCCTCTGCCTCTGTCTTCTGGAGGGGGGGGCCTGCTTTCTACTGTCTTGCTTCTCCCTCTTTCTAGAAGCTCCTTATCCTCTTGCTGTTTCTTATACCCTTTCCTCAAGACCTCCCTTTCTCCCAGCCTCCTCCTTCTGTCCCAGGGGCATAAGTCCTAAGGTGATGGTGCCACTTTAGGGTCCCTTCAAGGCCACTCTGAGCTGTTCTCCAGGCCCCATCCATGTTCAGTGGCTAGTTCGTTCTTCCATGTGGGCAAGGCTGGACCGGAGGCAGCCCTGGCCGGCAGCCCCTGCTCCTGACCCCCTGGATGCATGCTCAGGAACAAACTGGTCCGGGCTGGATTTGGCTGAGTTTGCTCCCGTTAGCTGCACGACATGGGGCGTGTCCCTCCACTTCTCTCTGCCTCCCCTTCCTCCCCTTTTAAACAGGGTGATAATAGTACCCGAGTCATAGGGCTTTGGAGAATTTAGTAAGTTCATACCCTAATGTACTTAGAGAGTAATTAACAAACGTCAGCTATTACCCTTCCTGAGGCCTCAGTTTCCCCATCTGTGCAATAAAGGGGCTGTGCTCTCGGTTCCCTAAGCCCCACCCCCCGCTCTGACGTTCCAGGATTCAAGCTCTGGGTGGTCAGGAGCTCTGCTCCTTTCTCTCCCTCTGTGGAATTCTCAGCTCAGGTTCATGTGCAAGAGGAATAAATAAATGGACAAGTACATGAATAAAGCCTTTCGTTCGAGTGGCAGACAGTTTTCAAAGTGCCTTCTCACACGTTAATTATCTGCGCCGAGCCTCACGCAGGTTCCCTGACGCAGGCGGCCCAGGATTCAGCGGCGCTGTTTTCAGAGGAGGCGGGAAAGCTTCGGAGAGGAGGAGTGACTTGCCCAAGGTCACCCCGGTCCCCAGTCCCCGGAGACCGGGGTGGCAAAGAAGCTGAAAAAAAAAAGAGAGGAGGGCTGGAGAGGGTGGAGGAGGGGAGCCTCCGGGCGGCAGGGAGCAGAAACGAAAATGGGGGGGAGAAAGGAGTGTTTGCCAAAGCCATCCTCAGAGCTTTGGCGTTTCTCTTCCTCCTTCGGGGTTCCTCAAATACCCGACGTTTGGGGAGTTTTCGCCCCTCACTGTAACCGGGTCAGTGGCTAGAGGTCAGGGTTGCCTTCGGCTTGACATGGACAAGATCTTGGGCAGCATTACTAGAGGTACGGTTCTCAGAGGAAAGGAAGTGATGAGCACTCTGTGGGAACCTGCTGTCCAGCCCTAGGGACTGCCCCTTGGAGACGGATGTGGGCCAATTGGGTGCAGGTGGCGAAGAGTCTGAACCCGGAGCCACCTGGGGCAACGCTGAAGGAGCTGGACTCGGGGGAGAAAAGGGTGGAAGTTTTAGGAAAACCTTCACATACTTGAAAGAGTGTGGGCAAGCTCCAGGAGACCCCAGGGTGCAGAGATAGAACCGGAGAGGGAAAGTTCCCCAGAAAGTTTAATCGTAACAGGGGAAGAACTGGCTAGTCAGTGCTGTAAATCAGTCCCTGACCCTCACTGTTCCCCCCTCAGACACGCACACAGGATTAAGTTCCCAGATTCCCCTTTTCCCTGCTCTCTCCTTAGCCTCCATGAAGCCCTTTCCGGTAGCAGGAGTGAGGTGGACGCTTGCTCTCGCCACTCTGCCCCAGGGCTGGGAGCCCCCTGCGGGCTGGGCAGGGTGTGGGGAGTGGGGAATCCTGCCTTGAATGCAAGTTGATAGTTCAGGTCCCTTCCAGCTCTGGAGAGAGGCGTGTAAGGCTGTGCGCAGGGAGGGCCCTCGGGAACCCAGCGGGCTTATTTTTGGAGAGGACACCGGGGTGGCACAGGATTAGAACCCCGGAGCAGCTGGTTGTTGAAGAGGCTCAGGTCCCTGAGCACTGGGCCTCTGTCGGGGGGAGGTATGTGATGGGCCTGGGATCCTGAGGGAGGTGGGGCATGAGATCTGTGCATCTCGGGGAACAGGGGGCCCTGCGTCCTGGGCACCATCTCTCAATTGGGCGCCCTCTGCCCTCTGGGCTGCGTGCTTGTCTTCAGATGGAAAAAAACCAAAGTGGTTCTCATGGGGGTCTGGGAATCCCGAGCACCCCCGGGAGGCTGCACGGACCCGGGGCAGGAATTGAGCTTTAAGAGAGTGAAAATACGAGAGGCTTAAAAACCCCAGCTTGTCGGCTGTAATCGGCTTCTGTTCTGCTCTCTCTCTGCTGGGCTCTGGGCTGCCTGGAAGGGAGATAATTTACCTCTAAGAAGCTTTATGGCTCCTGCTGCCGCCGCCTCGGGGGCTGGGGCACAGGGCCCACCGCACACCCTGCATCCGCCCCCACAGCCCACTCCCCCCCACGGCCCACTCCCGCGAGGGCACACAGCCTCCAGGAAGGTGCTCTCTCTCTCTCTCTCTCTGATCCAGTTCTTTCTCTGTCTGTCTTTCTCCCTCATTTTCCCACACACGCCCTAGCCCAGCCATTGCTCTGGGGGTCCCTCTGCTTCTCCTTCGCTGTCCCCAGCCCCGTGGCAGTGAGACCACCGGGAGGCGGACCAGGACCGAGGTAGGAAAAGTGGGAAAGATGGCGGGTGCAGTGAGGTGCTCCTTCACCCCCAAACCTCACCTGGGTCTGGCTCACACTTAGAAAATGAAAATACAGGATGGCCAGTTAATTTGAATTTCAGAAAAACTACAAATTAAAAAACATTTTTTTTTACTATAGGTATGTCATGTGCAAGACCTTGGATGTACTTACTCTAAACATGTATGCATTGTTTGTCTGAACTTCAACTGAACTGGGCCCTATATTTTATCTGGCAAAGCTGATCTTAACTGCTCTGGGTGGGTCCTGGAGCATCTCCCTGTCTAGGGTTTGGGGGGGTGGGCATGGCCCAATCCCTAAGGCCAACCATTTATAAATAAGAACCAAGGCCCACCCTCCCAGTGATGGGTGGACTGTGGTAACCAATGGCCTACAGGAAACGTCAGGGTGGCCTCCAGCAGTCAGTGACCCACTGTCACTGTTCTCCAAGAAAGACGCACTGTCTGCATGTGTGGGCGTTCCGTAGAGATGGAGGAAGTGAGGCCCAGAGAGGTAGACAGAGTGGCTCCAGGCTCTGCCGTGAGCTGTGAGCTTGGGCTGGGGCCCCTGACTCCTGGCTCAGTGCTCCTCTCTCCCCGTGCATTTAAGAAGCAGCCCCATTCACTGTGGGAAGGAGCAGAGTTGGGCGTGGCAGCCTGGGCTGAGGGCGGGGAGGGGGCTCCCCTTGGGGCGGGCCCAGGCTCTCGGAGTGGCACTCACAGCTCCCCTCCCTCCTTGTCTATCCCCAACTCCCCTTTTCAGAAAGATTGCTCCTTATTACTTGTTTCATGGGAAATCATGATCTGGAATTTAAATAAAAAGTCACTGTCAACATTTTGGTGTTCTGCCTCTGCCTCTAGAACACAAGCCCTGGTGACTTGGCCTTTGTCAGTGGCTGTATCTCCGGCACCCAGGACAGAGTCCGGGACACAAGCTCTCGGTGAAAATGCATTGAGTGAGTGAGCGAATGAATGAATGACCATCAGCACTGAAAGGACACCATTGCTTTGTCAGGCCGACATCCACCCCCTTCTTTGGGTGGCCACACCGAGATCCTCCTTTGAGGAATATTCTCCTCTCTCACTCTGTGCTGCTGGGCAGGTCTTCCTCTTTCTTGGTCGCAGAGCCAGGTCCACGCCTAGGCCTGGCCATCGTGCATTCCTTCACCCTGATCAGGAATGGGCACTGGGCCAGGCTGTTCCAGCGAGACCCAGTCCTGGGGCATTTGCTGCCAGTGTGTAGGATGGAAACCTGTTGCTGCGGTGCGGAGGCGTGTCTGGGACTGTCACCCACACAGAAGGGAATGGAGAGAGACAGGTTCCTGGCAGCGTTGTTGGGGGACACCTGGATCGAGCTGTGCCTGAAGCTACCCCTAGACTTTCCAACTACAGGAGCTGGTCAATAATCTTTTCTGCTTCAGCCTATTTGAATTGTAAATCATTATTACAACTGGAATTATCCTCATTAATACAGCTTGGACAAATATCTTAAATCATCACTTTTATTTCCACTTAGCATTAACAGGGCCTGGCACGCAGGAGGCGCTCAATAAATGTTCTGAGTGAATAAATGATGGCAAGCACTTGAGGGGCATAAGTCGTGTCTAAACGTTAACATTTTCCTTTCAGGAGCACACGTGATGCCTGCAGTGAGGGCCGGTAGTCCCGGTTGGATGAGCTTCCTCATCTCCCCTTCCTCCTCCTCCTCCTCTGTTACTTCCCGTCGCCAGAGGCCCCGCCTCGGAGCAGCCCCGCCCCCTCGCGGCGCCGGAGCTCTCCTGTTCTCGTTCTTCTTTCTTGTCATAATTGCAACGATTTGCAATGTATTATCTAGACTAGGTCCACGCCTAAGTCCCCAAATAACCTGGGGGGAAAAAGTGAACACTAATAAATAAAATCCTGGGCGTTGGACGTGCAAGCGCTGATGGAGTTGTTCCTACCACGTTGCGCACACAGACGGGTCCTTCCCCCGTTGTCCTGCGGGAGGAGGGAGGAAGCGGGGTGCCTCGAGTCGTCCCCCAGGCACTGCCCTGCCCTGCTCCTCCCCGATACCTCGGGAAGCAGGACATGATATCCAGGATCAGGAATGGCGATGCGGAGGCTCCTGTCTTCGTGAGTCTCTGAGTGCTGCCAGCTGACCCGGCGTCAGAAAGAGAACTCAACATCATTAAACATTTCAAACACCCGCAAAAGTACAGACAATAATGTAACGGTCCACTCTGTACTCATCAATCAGCCTCTGTCACTCACGGCCAATCTTAGTTTATCTCAACACTCGCCCGCTCCCTCCCTCCCTCCCTCGCTCCCTCCCACACGGCGACTGCTTTGAAGCATATCATTTTATATGGAAATATATTAATATGCATACCTAGATGATAAACACTCTTTGGAAGCCATATTCATAATCCCTCTGCCACAATGAGGCACGCTGTCACGGCGTGGCCTCCAAGGCCCCATGCCTCTCAGAGTTCCCACCTTTGTGATGTCCCCTCCTGTGTGGCCTCTACGCTCGACAAGGTGGTTTCCTTGGCCCCTGGGATGGTCACAAACGTGGTGCGAGGCACTTGCCCATTGAGTCTTCCCTTTCTCGCTGTGAGTGCTTCTGCCTCCCCCGCCCCCTGTCCCGTGAAGAAGCCCCAAGCCGAGGCTCGCCCCCTTGAGATGAGACCATGTGGGGAGGAGAGGGAGGCATAGCCGTTCCTGTGGAGCCCGGGCATGTGAGTGAGTGAGCCAGCTGCACCGCATGGGATACCTGGGACACCCCTGCTGACCCCGGCACCCACGGGTGACTCACGGAGCCCACAAAACAGTCCTTGCTTCAAGGCACTAACACTGGGGTGTTTTGTTATGCAGAAAGAGCTCACTGATACACACACCCAACACGGAACATCAATTCCTCAATCAATTCCGTCCAGTTCCCCATCGGGGGTGACATTTCCTGGAGTGCCTCAGAAACTTCCTTTGCCCTTTGTTTATTTGATCAACATCCAATGAGCTCTGTGTGTTTCGATGGGTTGGTGCGTCTCCCAGTCTCCTTTCATGCACAGCCTGCACTTCCAATGTGTGTGTATTTTCTCGCACGGAATTTACTATTTGTAGCAACGTGGGTTCGTTGTCCTATAGATTTTCCCATGGCCTGATGTCACAGAACGCTCTGGTGCCAGTCACTGTGTCCCTCTGTCCCTAAGTTCGCTTCAGCTGGCAGCTAGCTGGATCAGGATGCTCCGATGAGATTAAGGCTTGATTTACTGGGCGTCGTGCTCTTCCGTCAGGAGGTGTCAATACCTGGTTGCCTTTCGGTCCCAGAGCTGTCCATGACCTTGTCCTAGATCGACAGATCCATTAGTTGTTCCAAAACGAGGCTGCCACCATTCGGTTATACCGGTGGCATCATTTGTGCCGGAAAGAGAGGAGACGTGTTTGATTCTTCCCCTCTATTTGCCGGTTTCCAAAGGAATGAGTTTGCTCCGTAGTATTCTCCAGAAGTGACTGATGAGGTTTGTTCTATTTCATGTTTTTAGTGTTATTATAAGCTCATGGATTTAAATATTTGGGTGTGTTTTAATAGAGTGTACTGTCCTTATTGATGCTTATCTTCCACCAGCTCTGACTGGTGGGGGCCGATTCAAGTCGGCTCCTGCGCCATGCTGATGCAAACCTTGTAATCTTTGCTAATGTTTGATGGCTTCCTCGTTTCTGGTATAAAGATGTTTGGCTTATCTTGTACTGCTCCCTGTTCTGGTCTCAGAATGAGCCCTTTCTCTGAAGATACTTAATTTCTTTGACATGGTAGTACATGATATTTCCCAGGCGGAAAAAACTTGGGTGAGTTTTTTTTTTTTTGATTAGAACAGAAAGGCCAGAAATTTTCTAGGAAGTCAAGTTGCTTGTCACAGATAGGCGGCTTTCCCTGAGATAAGTTTAAAAAATTCTACCAAGTAAGAGTGTATCATTCTGTGTTTGCAAAAAGCTAC
This sequence comes from Tonatia bakeri, assembly GCA_004024845.1. NCBI lineage: Eukaryota > Metazoa > Chordata > Mammalia > Chiroptera > Phyllostomidae > Tonatia > Tonatia bakeri. The sequence goes on from PVIA01012879.1 coordinate 22,312, forward strand.
AGTTGAGAGCGATGACACTTCTTGGTGATCCCCTGTTTTCCGTAGTGAAGAAGAAGAGATCTTACCTTTGCACACCGGGAGCAGAGGAAAGTGATTTCGGACCGATGGACTCCATGCACCGGAGACCCAGAGGTGGGGAGGCCCTCGGAAGCAGCACTTCAGGTCTGAGTCCTGACTGGGGGGCCCTGGGACCTACGTCGTAGAATGCACACAGCCGACCTGGAGAGGCCGAGCTGCATGCTGGGAAGCGGGGACGCCTGGAGATCCACCCCCCCCCCCACCCCCAGGTGGAGTGCCATTTCTGTTACTAATCCTGGGCAGGTAGCTTTCCTAAGGTCCGCTTTTCCTGTCGGAGGGCGGAGACACACACATCACGTCTGAACACGTTTTGCAGATTAAATGAGTTGGCCGGATGGCAGCAGCAGCAACCTGCAGTACCTGGCCTGAGCTGCCCTCTGCCGTCTTCCCCGTTCCTGAGACGCTGTGTGCCCCCTGGACTCTTTCCATTGGGTTCCTTCTTAAAACTAAAGTGGTGGTGAAAAGCCCTGTCACTTCTCTCGGGGGGCAGATTGAGAGGGTGAGACAGAGGGGCACTGGGAGACATTTGCCCAGAGACTCCGGGTCCCCGCAGCCGGCCCATCAAGTTCACAGAATTCCGTATGGAGTGCGGGAGGGTCTGTGTTTGTTCCCTCCGGGGACACGCGCTGACCTCCTGCTCTTGATACTGACGATGAACTTGATGATGGTAGAAGCAATGGTTACAGATAACACTGAGCACTTTGCCTGCGCCGGGCTCTGTGGTATTATATATGTGTTTCTATTTGTTCAAAACACCATTATCTCTCCTCTAGGTTAAGCAATAACTTCCCGGCTGGCCTCCCCGCCTTCACCCGTGCTGGCTGGCTATCTATTCTTTGCAAACTGTCCAGAGAGATCCTTTTAAAACTGGAGTCAGATCATGTCACTCCTCAAAGGCTTTTAATGTCTTCTTATCTTACTCCGAATTAAAAGATAAAGCACGTACGGTGGTCTGCCAGCCCCTCTTCATTTGGTCTCTCACAATTCTCTGATCTCATTTTCACTCTCGCCCCTCCGCAGCAGCCATGCTGGCCTCTCCTCCGGCACAAGGCAGCCTCAGAGTCTTCGCCCATGCTGTTCCCTCTGCAGGGAACGCTCCCCTGCCCACCCCGCTCTCTTACTCCCTCCAGGTCTCTGCTCAGAAGCCCCATCCTGGGCAAGTCCTCCCTTCCCTAACCATTCTGAACAAAAAGGCCCCCTCAGGCTGTCAGTTTCTAGCCCCTTCTCTTCACAGCATTTCCACCACCTACCGTATCGTGTATTTACTCTTTGTTACCGTCTGTGCTGCTCCCTGTATGCAAACCTGTGGAAGTAGGAACTCGTATCTGCGTCACAAGCCCGTAAGACAGTGACAGGGTCATAATAGATGAGCAATAAATATTTGTTGGGAAAATGAATGAATATGAACTCATTTAATAATCCCAATAACCCTCTGAGGTAGGTATGCACGACTTTTCTGTTTTACAGCTAAAGAGACTGAGGCAGAGCGATGACCCACCTTAACCAGCGGCCGGAAATTTGCTCGAGATATGCACCAAGGAAGCGGCAGACAGAACTGGCGCATCAGGCTGGCGAACCCCTCCCCTCTTTCCTCTCCTCCTCCTCGGCCGTGGGAGTTTATGGGGGTCCCTCTTCCTCTTCACTCTGCTGGGCTTCTGCCCTGCCGCCCTGCCTGCCTCTCTGCCCTGGAATTCGGGCTAGACAACATGGGAGGACACTGGGGGTGTCCCCTGTCCCCCATGCCTGGGCAGCCGTCTCCACTTATCATGTCTCCCCTTGTCTACTGTTTCACTTTCCCATGGTTTCCGTTACCTGGGGTTAATCGAGTCTGAAAATATTAAGCAGAAATACTAAATTCAAGAAATAAACAACTGATAAGCTTTATTTTATTATTTTACTTTTTAGCCCTTACCCAAGGATATATGTATTGATTTGAGAGAGAGAAGCATTGATGTGAGAGAGAAACATCAGGTGGTTGCCTCCTGCACATGCCCCTACCGGGGACAGAACCCACAACCTAGGTATGTGCCCTGCTGGGAATCGAACTTGCAACCTTTCCATGCTCCAGCTGACTGAGCCAAGCAGCCAGGGCACAGCTCATGAGTTTTAAGTTGCACACGGTTCTGAGTAGCGTGAGGACATCTCATGCCATCCGGCTCCTTCCCGCCAGGGACGTGAATCATCCTATTGCCCAGCGTCTCCATGCTTTGTACGAAATCTGCCGATTCGTCACTTAGAGGCTGTCTTGCTGATCAGATTGACTGCCATGGCATTGCAGTGCTGGTGCTAGTAACCCTTATTTTATTGCTGTAATTATTCTATTTTATTAATAGTTAGTGTTGCTAATCTCTTACCGTGCCTAATTCATAAATTCAGCTTTATCGTAGGTGTGCATGCATAGGAAGAAACACAGTATAGGATATAGATAGGGTTGTGCATTATTCGCAGTTTTAGGCATTCACTGGGGGCCCGGGAGGGTATCCCCCGTGCAGAGGGGGGCACTGCTGCATGCTGCCCCCCTGGCTCCCTCGAGCCTGCCTAGACTGTCCCTGCAGAAGGATTTTCCAGCCCTGCCAGAGACTCAGCTACTCAGCCTGACAGCCCAAGACTGCGTAAAGGGAAGACAGAAAACATTGAAGTGGGGAGGGGGTAGCTGTGACTATTTCTTCACTCCCCATGAAAAATTTCCCGTCTCTACCCGGAGACCCAAGAGGCACAGGGCTGGGGCACAGAGGAGGTCTCGCAGCCAGAGGGTTGGACAGGGCTGATGTGATGCCACCATTGTCGCAGAGCCCTGTCAGCAGGGCCCTGTCGACCACTTCTTTGTGGCTTTTTGCTTTCCTGTTTTAAAATTTATGTTCATGTTTATACCCAGATGAGTTTGCTCCTTGCAGGGCATAGTTCTACAGGCTTGGGCAAAGGCCAAGCGCCATGCGTCCATGGCCATGATTGTTCTGTCACCCCCACCGCGCCTTGGGCTGCCCTGGCGGTGTCAGCCTCCCCTGTGTGGCCTCACATTGACAGTTACTGATGTGTTATCTGTCCCTTTTCTAGAAAGGCGCAGAAATGGGAGCATAGCTAGCCTTTGACTCGGGGTTTCTTTCACTTAACAAAATGCACTTGTGATTCACCCGTGATGGTGTGGCATGGATGGGTGGTTTGTTCCCCGTGTTCCAGCACATGGAAGGGTGTTCATGGATAGTATGTGATGGAAGGGTGTTGCATCACGTGGATACACCAGGCACCCACTGGAGGCCGTTGTGACTGTTTCCAGGTCCCGGCTCTCACCGGCAAAGCTGCTCCACATGTCCACGTGCAGGCTTTTGTGCGCCCGATTTCTCGGGTAAACGCCCAGGAGTAGGATTACTGGACCATGTGGTAACTGTACATTAAAACTTACAAGAATCTGTCCAATTATTTCCCAGGCTGGCTGTACATATATTTTGTTTTCCTGCCTGCAGCCGTGAGAGTTTCCGCCCTCACCACACCTTCACATCGTCAGTTTAAAAGAGCATTAGCAGGTGCGGCGTGTCCTGTGACTAACAAGGCGGCACATCTTTTTACGTGTTTACCAGCCATCCCTGTGTCGCCGTTAGTAAGATGTGCAAACTCCCTTCTATCAGATGTGCGGCCCCTTTCGTTTATGTTATGTTGTCGTGTCTCCTAAAGACTTTTATCCCTTGTCCGAGGGACCTAAAAAAGGGCCTTGTTTTAAGGATGCTGCTTCAGGAACAGTTTCCAAGCGTCGAGAGGGCAGCTGTGTGAGGGGTTGGATCTCGTCTAGAACTAAGAGCCACGCTGGTTCTAGTCCAGCTCGAGTAGCTGAGGAAATCCTTCCAAACTCTCTAACCCAATCCGGTGTCTCTGCTTTCTAGAAACAAGAAACCTGAGGTCTGCAGAGATGTTTTGCCCACATCCCACATTTGGAAGTTTCCCGAACTGAATCAAGAACTTAGGTGGACTGATTTCCTTTCCGGAAGCCCCGTGCTCTCTCCACTGCGGACCTTGGGTGCTGTGTGAGGAGCGAAGGTACACCTACACAGTCCCCGATCCCGGGGAGGGGCCGCACAGGACGGCGGTGGGACGAGGAGGCGCCTCAGGCCGTGTGCGGAAACGCCGGAGCAGGTGGAGAGCGGAATAGAGTGAGCAGAGTGAAGCTCCTGGAGGAAGGGGCGCCAGGCTCCTGCTGGGAAGGATGCAGACAGCCTGCGTCCCGGTGGCTGTGTGAGTTCCGTGTCACACGGGGTTCTGTGCACTGGGTGCGCTCACAGTACCACCCACGGCCACAGCCACGTTCCTCATCGGGTAATACACACCGGCAACTCCAAGACTCCAAGTGAGTTTCTGTCGAGTGCATTTTTGTGGCGAGTTTTCAGCTTTTGCTTAACCCGGAATCCTCATCCCGGCATCTGGGCCTCACGCGGGGAGCACCTACGTGACCCCCTCCCGGGGTTCGAGCTGCAGCTGCCAGGATTTAAATCCGGCAAGCAGTGAGCTTCTCGGATTTGCTTCTAGTTGAAATCAATATTTGCTGAGAAGAATGCATCTTAATTTCAGCAGCCGGTTCTCCGGGCGAGAATTGCTCTAAAACAAACCTCCAAACCCACAGACTTAATGTGTCCTAGTTCAGTTGCTTAGTAAATCTCTCTGTACAGAGAAAAATCCATTAGCTGACGGGGGCAGGGCTGGGGGTGGGGGCCTAAGGAGAGAAAGAGAAGGTCCCAAGGAGGCCTCAGCAGCAGAAATGCGATCGGGGAGTCCAGGGGGACCCAGCGTTGAGGCCGCAGCCGCATCCCTGGCCCCGCTAGGATTTCTCCAGCTTGCCACGAGCCAGGAGGCACGGCCAGGGATCCACACACAGAATGAGGGGGTGGTGGAATGAGACCCCTTTCCCCACGCCTGCCCGGGGAAGTGTTTTCTAATGGCTACTGTCCCGTTCTAAATCTCCAAGGAGGCGATTGATTTTCTTTGCAGCGGGGCTGGGGAGAAGCGACTATTTACCCCAGCACGCACACGGGCTTTAACGAATCCATGAAACACACGAGGTCACCCTCATCACGTCTTCCCCTGTCGGCCTGGGATGGCTCCACCGCCCTCGGAAGACTTCCTAAAGGAGGAGGTTTCCCAGTGCAGCTCCCTCCTGCTGCCTTCCCTCTGCTGAGTCAGGGGGTGTGTCTCCGACTCTTCTACCCAGGAGGCTGGCGCCCTGGTTTCGATGCAGCCTTGGCACGGGGTGGAGAGGCCGCTGGAGACCGTGGAGAGAGCCGTGGGTTCCGGGGTCACGGCGACCGGAAGTCAGGCCCAGCTCTGCCGGTTTCTTGTCGGTGTCTCTAGGCAGCAGCTTTAATCTCCCTGAGGCTCAGAGTCCTCAAGAATTCCTACAGGGCCCTGGCTGGTGTGGCTCAGTGGGTTGAGCGCTGGCCTGCAAACCAAACGGTAGCAGGTTCGACTCCCAGTCAGGGCACATGCCTGTGGTGTGGGCCAGGTCCCCAGTGGGGCCATGTGAGAGAGGCAACTGATGTTTCTCTCTCTCATTCTCCTTCCCTTCCCCTCTCTTTACAAATAAATAAATAAAATCTTTTTTTTTAAGAATCCGTCTAGGTAAGAATCGTCGTCAGGATACAAGCCCACGTATTTACAGTGTGAGTCCTGTCAGTGCAGGGCAGGACGAGGGAGCAATAATGACCAGTTCAGCACCTCAGTGGATCCCTTCTGTATAATGGGCTGAAGATTATTTGTTTCCTAATGGATTAAAGGTGGAGAAGAAGAAGGATGGCCTTATCACGGCTTGGAAAAATAACAAGAAATGGTGATATCGGGCGGGGGAGGGGGGAGAGCAAGGGTCCCTCCATGGCCGAATGCCAGGGATCAGAAATCAGCTCAGCAGCCCAGAGCAGGGCCCCCGGAAACATGAAGATCAAGTCTCGTTGCCTCCGACGGTTGCATCCTGGACGGTTGGCTGCACGTGGGGGTGTAATACACGTTCACCGCGTCTCCTAATTTCACAGATGGGGCAACCGGAACTCAGGGAGGCAGCGACTTGTCTGGGGTCACCGGCCAGCTGGGGACAGTGCTCTCTCAAAGAGAGGGCCAGGGATTTCAGGCCCCCCTGGCCTTTTCTGCCTCAGGAGGGTCCTGCTTTCGCCTGCCTCCTTTCATCATCGGCCTGAGTCTGGAAGGGGAGACCGAGGGGGTGTTGATGAAGGAGGAGGAGGGAGCAAGGAGGAAGGAGGTATTTTTACCTTGAATTATTTTTATTAAATGTCACAACGGCTTTGCAGCACTTGGGATCCGAGTAGACAAATCAATGAAAATAATTATAGCGAACATCCTGCCTTCCCACTTCCCTCCTCCTTCCCCTCCCACAGCTCCCTTGGACTGCGAGGGAGGCTGGCTAACAGCTCTGCACTCCAGCCTGGGGCGGGGGGGAGGGTGCAGGGGGGAGCAAGGGCGGCCACCCCCTCTGACCTCTGCCTTCTCTCCACTCTGTTTGCAGGCAGCTCGTCCCGACCCAAGGCTCGAATCTGAATCTCGAAGAGCAGAACAGCTCCAGGAGCAGCACGAAAAGTGAGCCAGAGGCCAGAGAGAGACAAGCAGCTCCTACAGGAACTTAGAAACTAGGAAGAGAAGCCTTTTATTCTTAGAACCCACTCACGGCTTAGAAATAAACCTTCTAGCAAGCCTTGCATTTCCAGTCAGACGACAAGATCGGTTTAAAGCCACAGGAAGAAAGGCTGCAGGGGTGTTCTCTGCACCCATCGTCTCATTCATCCCCCACCCACCTACCCACCCCCCCGCCCACCCATCCGTCCTTTTACAAATCTTCCATGAGCAGTCACTGAGGCTCTGCGGGGAACAGCGTGGCAATGGAAAGGGTCTGATAGCCCAGACTCAAATCCATGCTCTGCTGTCTCAGAGTTAGCTGCGTGTGCTGGACATCTTCCATGGGCCCCAGTCCGTACCCAGGGAGGCTGGCCTGCCCTGGGGGCTGCCTCAATGGCTCCCCAGCCCCCGCTTCTGTGTGGGTTCATCCCACGGAGGGCACTGGAGGAGAGCAAAGGGGGAGTGTTTAACTTTCCGTCTTCCTCCCCACGGGGTCCTTCAACTGAAGGTTCCAGGTGCTGATAAGTGGCCTTCTCCACACAGTCCCTTCCACGCTGGGGTTCTGGGAGCCTCTCTTCAGGTAAAGGCACGTGCAGAAGTACCTGTCCTAAGTGCATGCATATCCCCGATGGTTTTCCTCTTCTGCCCGTGCCTGTTCAAATAACGCTCTTATTGAACTTTCCTCAGGTTACTCCAGTCAGCTGTCAGCTTCCTGCTGGGACCCAGACCGACTGACTGCATGACCCTGAGCAAGTTAAGTTATTTTACCTCTCTGGATCTCAATTTCTTCTTGGAGCAAATGAGAGCATAAAATTGGCTTCACAGGATTGCGGTGAGGCTTGGGGGAGGGGAAGGGACTCGCCCTTTTGCCCAAGGTTGCCCAGCCGGCTCACAGGCAGAGCTCGGGGGTTGAAGCCAGAAGAATCCAGGGCAAAGCCCAACCTCTTCCCTGTCTCCCAGAACCCGGGGCCCTAAGGTGGTGGCCCTGCGTATGCTAGGGTCAGTGGCAGTGACGGCGGCCACTGAGGACTCGATGCCCCTCTCCAGCCTCGCAGAACCCTCCCGGCCAGGCTGGCACTGGGCCCTGGTGCTCAATACAGAGGTGGTGGCCGAGGCCCTTTGCAGGGGAGGAGATTGGCACCCTTCTTCCTGCTGCCGTTAGGGAGGCTGAGCTGTCGGCTCTGCACGATGCAGCATTCGAGGGAAGGGTGCCTGGCCGACACCCTTCAAGGTCAAGGAATATGAGGTCGTGGGATTTGTTTCTTGACTGAGCAGATGGAAGAGAAAGAGAGGCTGATATCTGTGGAGAGACGTCCACGTGCCAGGCATTTTACAAATGAACTCTCTCATCTGATCTCCTGGCAATATACGAGGCAGGCATCCTCATCCTCCGTATTTTAGGTGAGGAAATGGAGACGTAGGTTAGACAGCCCACGTAACAAACACCCAGACAATCGGGGTAGGGTAGGTGAGGGGCGGCGCTGACCCCGTCTGTCTGCCTGTGTGGCCTTTGCTCCCTCCACAATACGGGATAAACAGAGGGAAACAATAACCTATTTTATTTGCTCGACAATTTATGTTTCTTTCTGTGTCTTGGGGGACGTGGGCCCATCCATTACCTTTCCCTGCTCTCCTGAACCTTCAGCCTGGCTCTCTTCCCGGCCTCCTCCTCGTCTACGTAAGGATGTGCCTCACGCTCCTGTGCTCTCAACACGTGCACCCGCTCGCCCCTGCTTCCTCCACCAGCCCCACTCTTTCCTGCCCCCCGCTTCCTCACCTACCAGGCGGCTGTCCCCAGCAGGCCTGTCGGGCAAAGGCCACCGATCACCTCCTGGTTGTTGATTTCAACAGGAACTATCTAATTTCATCTTCTTCCGCTTCATTCATTCATTCATTCATTTAACAAATACTGTTGAGTCCCTACTATGTGCCAGGCATGATTCTAGGCAAAGCACTGAACAAAACAAGGGGAAAAAAGTCCCTGCCACCACGGAGCTTACACGTCAGGGGGGTGGGGGACAGACAGTCAACAAGTACAGAGGTGATGGGTCAGTTCGGGAAGCACCAGAGCGAGGAGGAAGAGCAGGGGAGGGGCCGAGAGTGGTGGGAGAAGGCCGGCTGCTCAGCTGGTCCTGGAAGGCCTCTCTGAACAGGTGAGGTTTGAGTTGAGAACCGAAACCGACTGAAGGGGAGGGAGACAGGTGGATACTGGTTGGGGGGGCGGGTTCCAGGGAGAGGGCACACCATGTGCCAAGGCCTTTGGAGCTCAGGGAGCATCAGGGAGCCCAGTGTGTCTGGGAGGGAGGGAGTTGGGGAACAGCACGGGGAGGTGGGGTCCGAGATAACAGGGGCCTGGTCTCTGTCCTTGGTCCTGATGGTCCTGGGTCAGTCCAGAGAGAACGCCTGTGCTTCCCCGTCCCCGCCGACCCCCCAGCCCTGCCTCAAGCGCTGGATCCCACCTGACTCTCCGACCTTACTCCCGGATGTTTATCCCATGCCTTCGGGCTCCTCACATGGGTGCCCAACCTCCAGCACCCTTGACCACAATGTATTCAAACTGATTGTTCTCCTTCACCCGCACCCCCAATTCTGCTCCTTTCCCTCTGTCTCCGGGCTCTGAATGCCCCACCCCCTCCGGTGTTCCCAGGCATGCTTGCCAGCCCTGGTCTTTACCTGTGTCTCCTCCTGCTCCCCTCTTCCTGAGACCCAGTATCCCCCAAGCCAACTCCTCCTTTCTGCCTCCACCACCAGTACCTCCTATCACTCAGTGGTTGCCATGGCCCCCCGCCCCCCCCCCCGCCCGCCTGCCTGCGATCTGCCCTCTGCGTCCATCTCTGCCCCACCCAGCTTCCCCTCGCTTGGTCCAGGACACACAGTTAGTTAGGGGAGTTCCTGCCAACGTCCTCCCACAGCCTCCGATGGCTTCCCCGATACCAACCCATGTTTCCGGCTTCAGCCCCCACGTCCTCCCCCGGGCCCCTGGATATCCAGCAGTTCCAAACTTCTCCCTGTCTCCTAAGTCCCGCAGCGTCTCCACGACCCTGTGGCTTAGTTTAGGCGGCTGCTTTGCCCTGGGGCCCCTCCCCTGTCTCTGCCTGATAAATATCTTCTCTTCTGCCATCTTGCACAAAGACTGAATCTTTAACAAGCCTCCCTCAGACTCCCAGGCGGAATTGTTAGCTCACTCGCTCCTAGTTCTGGAACCCCCATTCCTACTTTTATTCACTAATTGAACCTCAGTTTGTGCCAGGTGTTGTGCTGTGATGCATTTTATAATTTCAGCCCAGATAACTATTCTCGGGGTAGCTAATACTCTCCCTGTTTCAGGCAAGACAACCGGGGCTCAGGGAGGTTAAGTGGTTCGCCCGAGACCTTCGCATGCCCAGGAGGTGGAGGCAAAGTCGGAACCCACATCTTCGGGATCCAGAGCCTCTCCTCCAGGTAGCTCTTCCTTTGAAAGGCCCCCTTCTCTCTGGCCCCCGCATTTCTCTCCCGCACTAGATTCCTCAAGAGCATGAGCCATTTCTTTCTTTTCTGTCTGTTGTTTATCCCCACTGCTTAGCCCGGCGCTTGGCATGCCGCAGGAATGCTCTCCGCACCGCTGAGGGAGTGCGGGCACAGATAAACCAAGGAATACAAATGCCTTCTCCTCCACAATCTCACGGAATCTGCAGCAATCCTCAGAATGGCCATTAGCAGCTTCCTCTCACAGCCCAGGAATGTGCAGCTTAGTTAGAAGCAAGAAAAAAAAAAAGAAGAATCCTGCCTCCAATAAGGGGAAAAGCCAGAGCTGCCACTTTCCTATCTCTGGGCTGGAGAAACCCAACGCTCCAGGGCTGGGCTAGGACAGGTCCCGGAGCGACGGGCCAAGAACGAGGTGCTCTGAGTGCATGAAGTAATGTTTCCAGAGCGAAGAAAGCCAGGTTCTTACCGCATCCTCCCAGGGAGAGACATTAAGGACGCAGCTGCAGCACTCCAGGTGACCAGAGAGCCCAAGGTCAGTCAGTGAGGCCAGAGGGTGCGACTTGGCCCCACTGACACCCACGGAGGGCCGGCGGTGTGCCCAGCGCCGTTCCAGGCCCGGCCAAGGCGCTGAGTTAGCACCACTGGCTGCCTGGAACATCCCAGCAAACGAACTCTCCAGAAAAGCCAGCAAAACCCGCTGTTTCCAAGGAGGGGGAAGCAGGATCACTGGGAAGGACGCATAGGAAGCATGCCTGACGCCGTGTGTGATGCACTTTCAACGCCAGGAAGCCGGTTAGCTTCCTAAGTGTATGGGCTCCGGGAGGTTTGCAAACATGTCACAGCTCTTGGCAAGCAGCTCTGCGGGCACGTGGGAGAGGCTGCTCTCCCGTTTTGAGCAGATGTTACCTGTGGCTTTGAAACTCTCTCCTGCCCCTGCCAGCCAGGACCCTGGCTGGCGGCCCCCAGAGCAGCTCACATCACCGGCATTGTTTCTGTGGCTGCGGGACAGGGAGGCCATAGGCCTGCCAGCTCCCTGTGGGAGGGCGGCTCCCTACGGGCGGTGCAGTGCCCCCCTCAGGCCATTCTAAAATCCTGCTGTGCCACAGTGACAGCAGGGGAAACTGAGGCCCAGAGAGGCGAGGCACTAGCCGGAAGTCATGGCTAGACCCAGGCGACCCACTGCACTCCTGGGCATTCAGCTCTGGGGTCAGGATTTGGGGAGGAGGCTGCCTTGATCCCCAGGACACTTACATCCCCGGTGGAGGCCAGGATCAGAAACCGGGAAACAGAGGAGGAAACAGCATCGGCCTCCGAGGCCTCTGGGCAGACTAAAAGGCCCGGTGCCTGTCCCCAGTATCCTCGTGACACGCTGCCTGCCAGAGCTACAGGCGCAGGCTGCCCACCAGCTGTCCCCAGGGCCTGCCGGGAGATGCCGCTCAGTGGGGCAGACGCTGCCCTTGAGCCCCCTCTGTGGCTGACTGGCACAAAGACCGGGGAGCTCGCCCCAGCAAAGGAAATCCCCTCTCGAGCTGGTTTTTGTAATCTGCCTGCAGATCTTGCCTGGTTAACCCTGAGGGTCATTTTAATTTTCCAGAGCTTTCTGACTTCCCTTGGATCCTTAATCAGATAAGGGCTCTGCGTGCGTGTGAGTGTGTGCGTGCACGCCCGCGTGCCTGGGCCCTGTCGGCTCTCCGCCCCCTGGGTTTCCTCCTTCTCTCCCTCCCACAAGCGCACTCTCTCTCTCTCTCTGTAATCACTTCCCATCTCTTCCAGAGTGCTTAATGGAGTCTGGAAATGAGAGGAAGGGCGATTTCATCTCTAAGCAGACGCGAGGCCTCACTCCCCTCTTCCCTGTCCCCGTCTCTTTTCCCATCGCTCTGAAAAAGGGTTTGCGTTGGGAGCCAGTGTCTCCTCGCAGGAGGGAACGGGACCTCTTTCCTCCGCCTCTTCTGCAGTCCCCTGCTCTGCTGTCATTGGGTTCTCCCGTAACTGCCTGAACTCAGTGCTGCCCCCGTCACAGTGCATTCAGGCCAGCGGAGGGGCACAGAAGGGGGATAGGACGCATGAAGGTGCTTAACTGGATGGGGCAGAAGGCCGGTGGCTGGCCTGAACCTCGGCAACGCCCAGGGGCACAGTCCCCTGGGAGGCCTCTGGGAGCTCCTCTCCTAAAACTTGTTGTTGGGGGGCTGCTGACGTCCCCTCCCAGCCTGTCCACCCAGCAGAGCCCAGCACGGCTGGCGAAAGCAGCGCTCAGCAGCCTTCTGCCACAGAGGGCTCACACCCATCCTGGTGGCAGTGGTGGGCGTTCTTCTCAGGCCTGGAGGCCCTGCCCTCCCAGGGCGGGGCGTCAGCTCGATGGAGTGAAACAGAGAAACAAGCAGGAAAATGCTGTCCCTGCACATCCCGTGCTGCATTTATCTTCGTCCCACTGTGCCTGGCGTGAAGCTTGGTTCACCGTAGGCACTAAATGAATGTTTGTGGCTCTAAACTGAATTATCTATTGATGGCATTGGGCTGGACCAGGTCCCTCGAGGCCCTTCCCTGCCCTAAGGGCTCAGGGTCTGATATATATGCTGCTACCTTCCTGCGGTGAGCTGGCGCTGTGCTGGGCGCTGCGGGTGGGGGGCACAGGGTGTCTAAGGCACAGGCCCTGTCTTGGGAGCTCACCTCCAGGGGCTCTGCTGAGAAGGCAGGGAAACCCCAGGTGAGTCCCAGGGGGCAAACTGCGCTGTCCCCGTGTCTTCCAGAAGCAGAGGGTCCTGATACGCTAAGGGCCCTGGAAGTCGCCTTGCCTTGGCCCCGCTGCTGACTGGTAAGTACCAGGGGGGCAGGGACGGCCGACTCA